>CAUJNA010000202.1:827691-837691 GCA_963377175.1 Effrenium voratum | reverse complement strand
CAATTCTAAACCTCCCAGCTTGCCAACATGTACTCAAACTTTGAGTGACTCAAACCATTTGGGAAGGGCTCTGCTGTTTTCGGTGGTTTCCTCTTGACCAGCAACTGGGATGCCCAATCTTGCGAAACACTCAATGCGACGAAACTACCTGCAGGTCCAGTCCACTTATGTGAGTCATTTGGTTGTAGTTAATGTGTGTAAATGGGCTGATTGGGATTGGTTCCTTATAGTCATGCGATGGACCTCAACGCAGCGTGGCCATAGTGGTGCTATTATCCTATGCGTTCCTTGAACTGGCCGGTACTACGTGCGTGCTTCAGATTTACGTAGCTCAGACGTTCTTGCTCAACGTGAATTTGCCTTTGGTGACCTTTCGGTTGCAGGTGCCCAACAGCAAACACGCCTCGCGTTTCCCAGGGGATCAACACCAAAGAAGAGTGGTTGATGGCCTTTGGGGAGGAATCATCCGTAAGCCAGATTACATCAGGGTTTCTCAGCGAAAGCGCAGACATGACTGCCACAACCCACTAGCTCTGAGGGCCAAGTTTAACCTACGCCGTGCTCTTGCCTGAGTTCCGAGGCTTATCCCATGATGTTATAGGTGTGGTTGAGACACTGAGTTGAACTGACCACACGCTGAACTTCACTGTAGGTCGTGATTGAAGGGTCTGCCAATCTAATCGCTACATAAAGGAATTGATTTAGCCATCCACATTTTGTATTCGGGCCCGAGGCGTTTTCAACAGCAAGTTGTATTAGGGTGTCCTTTATGGCAGGAAGGGATTATTGATTTTATTCAGGGTTACCTTTTCCTTCACTGATTCTGGGTCGATGTTACGCAAGCATACAGATCAACTTTTTGCAGGACCCGCGGGCAATGGGCGTAGTCTGGCCCTTTCCCTGTTTGGCTCAAGCGGTTGAAGCATCTCAACCCGGCTTAGCCCACGCCTGGTCCTTCTGGAATGTTGGGAGGGGGAGGGAGTTTCAGACCATGTGTCCTTTCGGCTTGGCGAGTGAACCTAAGAACCTTCCCTTGGCAATTCCGTCTTTTTAGGCGGAACCCGGGCCAGCTTCAGGAACGATTTCCAACAAGCTCTGCCGGTGCCTGAGCATTTCCGCGCAGGTGCACAGTGCCACGGAAGTGGATCCCGGGGGGGTTCAAGAGGTTCTTCCAAGACCCGATTGTCAGCTTCCCCGATTGGAAGGCTACCTGTTCGGAGGCGACGTGTAGCATGTCTGATGTTCGGAGAGGTTGGAGAAAAACAACGTTGCCAGTTGAACATCCTTTGGTGGACATCAGTTGCATGAGCATAGGTGTCCTTTTTGGTTTTGGTAGACAAAATGGATGGCCCTGGTTTTCCTGGTGCCATATATTTCCCCTAAAAAGACGCCTATGTGGATGAGGAGTTGTGTTTGCCAGCCTTGTCGGGGGTGCTCCATCTCAAAGCCCAGATGCATTGCCTGTAATGGCCACCTTTCATTAATCGGACCCCCCTCTCAAGATCCCTCTCAATAGATGACAACCCACCAAATCAATTGGCTTAGTATTGGGTTGTATTGCTGGGGCCAATGTCGAGTTTGCATGCGATATAGTATTGCTGGAGCTTCCTTGTGAGATGTTGATTTGAGTTTCCATTTAGTTTAGTTTTGTTGGATTTCAGTTTCATTTGGTTTGGTGTGCTAGAGCTTTCTTGGGAAATTTCATTTGAGGGATTTGCATGTTCCTCCTTTTGTATTTTCGTTTTTTCCCGTACATTTTGTTTGGGGAGGAGTGTAGTAAGCAGGACGTTTGAGTCTGAGTTGTCCTCGGACTTGTGATGTATTTGGTTGAAAGTATGTCTCGCGGTGCTCCTGCACTTCTGGATGGAACCAGAAGCGTAGGGCCGGCGTGTTTTTTGCCTTGGCGGCTCAGTACTGCGGTGAGCACCCAGCATTTGTGATCCAATGACTCATAACTCATGACTGCCCTCTCGAAAACACGAGGTGCGATTGCATGCCCAACATGTTTATTCTTGCACGTTTTTTCAGCTGCTCCTGCGGTCTTGCCTCTTTTTGATAGTAGGTGGTCACACAAGGTGCACAACGCGCTCTGAAACTTCACTTGCTTTTGGCCGAGGTTGGGCATCCAGCACATGCACGTCAAAAGGAGAGCTGCTTGAATAGATGTCAATGCGTCCAAGCAGCCTGATAGGTGCCCACTCCTCTGCAAAGCTCCTCTGCAAAAATGGCCGGGTTCGGTCCACTTTGGTGGGCAATTTGTTTATTTGTTGCCCATCACTCCTTTCCCCCGCACAGATGCAAGTAACCCAAATGGCTGCAGGCGTTTGGCCAGTGTTTCAGTCAGCACTCTGGCATGGCGTGGGCGACCCTTGGAGCAAGTTCCGTTGTTTCGCTGGAGAAAAAGACAGCACTGACTGGTTTCAGTTTGGTTCTAAACGTGGCAACGGTGCCATCTATTTCAACATGTGTGTGTGGCTCAAAATTAAACGATCGGAGGGGCAAACCGCAGGTTTTGGTCCATTCCACTTACCGTACCCATTTTGGGATCCCGTTTTTTTTTTTTTGGTTTTGAGCCACAGCCACATGGGTATGGGTCAAAATTCACCACCAGGGGGCCGCAGGTTTTAGTCCATGGTTCCATTTACCAGGGTTCCAGCTGGGGTACATATTTTGGAGCCACAGCCAAATGACTCAAACTGCGTTCGGGCGCGTGTGACGAAGCGCAGGATTGTCCATCGAGACATTAAGGCTCCGGCCTCAGGAACGCAACGCCCGGGTCCAGGGGGAGTTGGCGACGTTACCCGTGAAGGCTTCTGAAAGTGATGTTGGTGTAGTTCTCTTGCCAAGCGTCTTGTTTGCACCTTGCCTCATCGTACGGCAAGCTGCAGAATACGTATCCGCAAAATGCCTCGTCTTACAGATATTAGAGTGCTGCTTAGTGGCCAGGATAGGATTGGCACCCCTATTGTGCAATATTGCCCCTGCCAACCATTCTTGTCTACAGTTTTGTGAATCAATTTGCATGTACCCAGGGGCATCACCTTTTGAAAAATTAGAAGGAAAGTGGGCTGCTTATCTACTATAGTGGGAACGTGGATTTACTATTTAAAGGGTGATCAGTTCATATTTGGACTAATCAAATATGTTTTGTTGTTTTTCCCTTTGGAGTACCATGGGCAAATTTTGGGTTTGGGCGCCCTTGACGCCGCCCTGCTGCATGTTGACTCCGATTAGCCAACTTAGGAACTATCCAGAGGGAGTGTTTCGCAAGCCGCCGGGCATTTTCGCGCTCAGCAGAGATCCCTACCTTTCCCTTCGCAGGCCCTTCCATAAACGCATAAACCCATCAACACCACCTTCTTAGCAGGGATCCCTATCATTCCCTTCTCAGACCCTCAAAGAACAACATCAAAAACGTCTTCTTGGCCGCCACTTCGGGCCGTTTTCTCTTGGTGGCAGGCGGGGGGAAAACGGTTTTTGTCGGGAGCATGCGGCGCCGCAGGTGCAGAACTTCCTCTACGGGGGCCCGGACGGAAGGCGGCCCTTCCTTTGCAGGGGGCGAGGTTTCAAGGGGAATGTAGGGAAGTTGTTCTTAAAAGGTTGGACAAGGTGATGGCTCTTTTGTAGGATTTGTAGGCCCCAAAAGGCCAGGCTCTTGTTTCATTTGTAGGATTTGTAGGCCCCAAAATGGCCAAGCCCTTGATTCTCTCAGGTTCCTTGGGGAAGCCGCAAGGCCAGCACACCAACGTTCCGACCTGTTTGTCATTCTGCCAAGAGGCTTTATCTTTGACTTTCACATCATTCGGGCAAAGCAGCTGTGCCATGTTTTAATTGCTTAGTGGTTGGGGGTTTACAGGGACGGTCTGACAACGGGAAGGCATTTCGACCCTGGCACTGGACATCGGGCTGAAGCGTGCTTGGCTGCGGGGCGTCCAGGACCCTGAAGCTGGCGGACTTCGGGCTCTCCGTTGAGATCCATCCTGGCGGGAAGTTGGAAGCAGCCCGGGCAGCCAAGTGCTTCACTTGGAAGGACAACAGAAAACCCCCATCAGGGGTCCCGTTTGATTTCCCCTAGGATGGTTTGAAATGCCATTGGGGGGGGGGACGCATTTCCCAAACATGGGTCCTGGTTTGGACGATTCTCCTGTAAAAGGGGGCCAGGTTCCATGTGGACAGGAGCGAAAGCGACTTCCTTTGGGCCCCGTTTCAACGCACCTCTTGGCTTCCTCCTGGTGGGGTGATGTTTAGGGAACCCTGTTCCTACTCACAGATCAGAAGCGCTAAAGTTACCTATGTCCTGTTCTTTCCCCTTTAAAGCCTTCTAAAAGGGGTCCGCGATTCTGCTACTCTGAGAGCCTACATTGACCTATTGTCGTTGAACATGTTGAGCTCAATCGCTGCCAGCGGCGACCGCTTCATGGACATTTGTCTACATGCGACCTGCCAGCTTTTTCTGGGCATGCTTGTTTACATAGCAGGTCAAACCTGTTAGGCATGGGTGGATCTGAAAAGAAGGATCGCCCGTCAGAAAGTATTGAACCCAGATGCCCGGCTGCCCTGAAAAGAAAAAGACATCCCACAGCTTTGAGGGCTTGGACTTTCCTTGTCATGACGCGCAGCCTTGCAGTTCACAAGCACCTCACGTGGGTGCCTATAGCCCCATGGTGCAGAGACGGTCACTTCTAAAATGTCTAGAGAGTTCTGGAGACTCCCAAAACCCCCCAACCCCGCCCAACCCCCCCAAACCCCCAAATCTCCCTAAAGCCCCCCAAACCCCCCCAAACCCCCTAAAACCCCCTAAACCCCCTAAAGCCCCCTAAAACCTAAAACCCCCCAAAAAACCCCCCTAACCCCCCGCTAAACCCCCCCAACCCCCCCCTAAAACCCCGCAAACCCCCCCGAAGTCAGGTTGTTTCTCCTGTTGCAAATCCCTGCCTTTGAAACCGAGGTGTGTGGGTCGCCAGCCTTCATGGCGCCTGAGATGGTGCTACGCCAGGGCTATGACTTTAAGGCCCCGTCTCAAGTCTCAGTTGGGGCTTTCCTTTTCACAAACGGAACTGGTGTTCAGTCATTCCATTTGCTAAAATGTCAATGTTTTATTCTTTGGCTACTGGACATATCCGTGATTGGTTTTCCCAGGGGGCCTCAGCAAATGGAGGTTTAGTCAAACTAAAGGGAAGCTGCGGTGCAGGGGAATCCACATTTTGCGAAGCACACGGTCGTGCAGTGGCCCCGCTTTTCCGCTGTTCCATTCGAAAGGCGGGCCGGTTGGCTGTTTTTTCTCGTTGGGGTGCAAAATCCGTGAAAAAGACTTGGTACCAAAACCCGGGCTTCAGCTTACGTGGCAATGAACGCCAGAGGTCCCAGCTGGACAAATCCTGGTCCCCTTCTTGTGGGCCGCCCACAAAGTGATCAACCCCAAGCGAGTTTTTTGTTGTTGTTGTTTTCAACGCCCAATGGTTTCTTATGAAAAGGGGATTCATCTAAACTTTGCCGGTTGCTCCGCTTCCGGGTTTGAGTTGCGGCGTTCGAACAGCCAGTGTGAGCCTGTTGCTTTCCATTTTGGGGGGCTGTCCCTTTAGACTCACTTGGCCAAGACCGACCTTTTTAAGGTTTGGTCCATTTTCTCAAGGTTCCAAAAGATTGACCTTTACTTCCAACTCTTTAGGCAAGTGAGTGTTTGAGACTTGTTTGAGTTTTCTGCGCTGTGGGAAGACAGGATGTTTTGCTTGGTGCAGTTTCAGGCCGCATCCCCAGGGGGTCCTTGTTACCATGTACTTTGGCCTACTTTTTGCGCCCGTGGGATCTCCTTGCTCCGGGGTCCCTCCTCGGCCAGATCGACATGTGGAGTATGGGCGTCACCTTTTTCATGGTGATGTACGGCACGCTGCTTGCAGGGGAGCCCGTTCACCCGATGAGCTCCATGCCAAGCGGTTGGGATTTTTTGCGTGGGTTTGGTCCACAGTAATGTTGACCCCATATCAATCAAGCCCTCTTTATTAACATGAGGGTGTTCCACTACAAAAATGATGATTCCCCACCAAGCCCAGGGACACCCACTAGTAATAAACTGGGGTCCGTTGATTGATGTGGGGTCAACATTAGCATGAGGCCAAAGGGAACCCACAGGTATCCCCGTTGACGATTCGCGAGGCGGTTCCAGTGGTTGGGTGTTGGACACGGGCCCGGAGGATGTTCGGGTGTGGAACGAACCTGAAGCCAGCATGTACAAATGGCGTTGCTTTGGAGGGTGCTCCTTTCAGGCTGGTTTAAAGGGACAAACTAGTGGTACAGAGGCGTCTTGCAGCTTTTTGGGCAAAGCCCGAGCTCCCGCTTGCGCCATCGGGCGGGGCGGAAGGCTTCACTTCTCCCAATCATCCACTGGGTCCACTGGCATGAGTAGTTCGCGAGGAATCTCTCTCCCTCTCGCTCACTTCTCCATTTCCACGGACTTCCTCCACGGCCCAGGTGGGAAAACCCAAGATGAGCGTGGTGGTTGGGCGGCCCAGGAAGTCAACGACTGCAGTGGGAATGGTTCGCCCATTTCTCTATGGAAGTGCGGGTGTTTTGCTAAACCATCATTTCAAGGGGAATCTCCATTTTTTGGAAACCCCCTTGCTGGGTTCTGTGCTGATCTGCAGCGGAGTACCTTGGAAATATCCAGCAAGTTCACACACTTAGACTCCTTGTGCTTCCTTGGTCCTGCGCAAGGGTCCGGAAAGCTCGAGGCAGAATTCCTAGTTGCCGGGTGCTTCACAGGCCTTGAACTTGCAAGACGTCGTGATGTTTTTTTGCTCGGGCACCCCTTTCCGGGGGTTGATTTGAAGGGAGGCCAAAGGAAACCCTGAAGGGAGGCCGAAGGGAGGCCAAAGGAAAACCTGAAGGGAGGCTAAAGGAAAATCATATATATATATATATATATATTTTTCGGGGTTCCGCTACTTTGAAACATCTCGGGCCTTCGGCATAAAGTTGGCCTGAAGGCCCCAGGCGTGAGCCCCGTCCGGCTGCAAGGCCCAAAGTCCCTTTTTGCAGGCCTCATGTTTGGACGGGGCCGATTGTATGGAGTTGGTAAATAGAACCCGCGTCCTTCCCTCAACAGGAGCACGACTTGCCAAACAAGCTTTTCTCTGATTCATGTGTGTGGGTGTTGTGTTTGAGATGATTGAGCCCCCAAAGCGATTGGTCTGAACCTGTCTGAGCCTGGACTCCGACCGAGCGATCCGGCTAAGGAGATGAAAGAGGCGATCAAGAGCCCTATGGCGACCAAGTCAGCCATGGCCACCGCCACGATGAAGGCAATGGGCGAATCAAGATCTGGATATGTCAATTGAATTCGTCTCCTAGGGAGACTTGGGCCACAAGCGTTTGGCTCCCCCAACATAGTGTGGATGGACAAAATCCTGCATTACGTTGAAACCAGGGGAAACCGTTGTTTGTTGGTGCTTGCAGCAGAATCATCATTCCAGGGATTCTTGGTGATGCAGGATTTCGGCCAACCACAGTAGTGTTGGATTACCATTCCCTAATGCAACCTCACCGTACCCTGTGGGCTGGTTGAAAACTCTTGACACCGAGGGTCATGGAGTACTTGGCTGGTAAATGGAGCCCTTTGATATGTGCGGCACCAGGCCATATTGAAACTGGTGAACGTAACAGAACCCCTTACAGGATACTAACTGTGTCCAGTTCTAAAGTCACCTGGTCCCTGGCAAAACAGATGGTGTTTGGACTTTCCGTTTCAGGAATCTGGTTTAAAGTGGCCTTTTCTTTGAGGTTCTGAAGCAACCTGCCAGGAGAGGGTTTCATCGGCACGGAGTTGCTAGGTTTGACTCTGCGGGTGTTCGTCAAATTGGGGGGGGACCTTTTGGGATGGTTTTAAGAATTTTGGGATGATCGGGCACGTCAGGTAAGTGGTAAGTAACCATGGTTACAACCCACAAAAGCCATGGTAATAAGTCTCCTAAGTGGGCTATCTATCCATGGCTACTCACCACCTACCAAGTACCCGATCGCCAGGGCGGTTTTAAGAGGAAATTCATGGAACCCAAAAATCGATCCCAACATTTGCTCCCCAACTCTATGCAGTGCTTTTTTAACTACCCAAACGCTCCCACCTACTCCCTGAGCCTTCAAAAAGAGGAAGCTTGAGGGCCCCTTTAAGGGGACTAGCCTTAACCAACAGGAAAAGAGCTGGTTGCCTACTATATGGGCAACTGGGATCATTGGGCACGTGTCACAGGTTACTAAGCATGTACCCGATCGCCCCTTTAAGTGTCCATGACCGGCGAAACGGCGCGCAACGGCGAAACCGCGCAACGCGGCGGGCCCCGCGACGTTCGGAGGCGGAGAGCGTCGCCGGGGAGCTGCGGGACATGAAGGTGGCCGCCCGGACGCCCAAGCCCAGGATGCGAGTGCCGTGGGGGCTTCGTGTTTCGGAGCTTGTCCTTGGGGAAGAGGGTCCTTTGAGCCAACCAAATAAACGGAAAAGAAAACACACACGGAACAAGGAAACCAAGCAAATGAGCAAACACGGCCCAAAAGGCGAAGCACAACTTCAAAGGGCAGCCTCAAGTTGGCGTTCTCACCTCGAGTTTTCCCTCAAGCATCCACCAAGAACAGTTTCCGAAAGGAATGTTCAACTGCCTGGAAACCTTGGATCCCAGCATCACCCGAAACTCGGGGGGTGCCCCTGAAAATAAAGGGAACACGGTGGAAATTCCGGTTGGTTTCCCTGAAGAAACCACCAACAAAAGGAGTTAACCACCAACCCAAAACCGGGGAATCACTTCGCCGGCCACTTGATTTTCCCCTGGAAACGGCACCGGGTTGGAGCTCTGGAGCTTTGCCAGCCGGCCTTCCATGCGCCAGGGCGTGGCAGGGCTTGTCCAAGGTGGCTGCAGATTCCAACGTGCGTATCCGCCCTTTGAAAGGAGACAGGTGTTCAGTCTGGAACAGGCCCTTTCTGCCGGGCCCTTTGTGGGGAAATGGACAGGTGACATTTTGGAAGGTCAAGCCAGTCATCTGAATTTTGACCACCGCCTTTGGCCAATCAAACGGCGTTCTTGAATATTCACGAATTTGTCCACGAATTTGTCCACTGGCCGCAACGGCGAACATGTGTGCAAGTTCGTTCGCCGGCCCGGGGCTTATCAGGTACTTAAAGGGGCAGGGTACGTCAGGTAAGTGGTTAGTAAGCCTGGTTATAACCCACTTAAGAGACTAGTAACCATGGTAAGTGGGCTGTAACCATGCTTACTGACCACTTACCAAGTACCATGCCCCTTCTAGTATGAAGCAAAATCTGAGCATAGCATTTGTGGTAGCTCCTTTAGCTCCGAAGGCGGCATACTCCTGGCTCATGGGCTCCGTTCCAACCACCAGCTAGCCTGGCAAGGGTGTCCATTGATTGCGGACAGGTGCCGGCCTTTTCAAGAAGCCTGTGGTCTTCCCACACCCTTCTGCGCCCAAGGAAGAGCTGCTTTTCCTTTTGGCATGGGGTTTTTCTCGATAACACCAGAATGGTTGAGTTGCACGCTTGAATCAGTCTTATCATTTAGTTGAAGGAGTCAACTCAGCTGGTCAGCCCAAAGATGGGTTTGGAAATCCGTTGCCCCGGGGTTGCCAGGCCCTGGATGTGGTTCGCCAGCTGCCGGGGACTTGGAGGGCCCTACGCGACCATTCTCCTTGAATGCCAAGTGGCACATTGCTTTTTTCTGATGGTACCCTTTGTTGGGGTTGCTTTCAAGGGAACTTGAGGGGACACCCAAAAACCATTTTGAGGGTCCCCTATTTTAAGACGAATCCGCAGTTACCCGCACATCGTGGTTATTTTCCACAAAAAGGAAAGCAACAGCGACATATTGCAAAAGCACACACTTTGGGTTGAACATGAAGGATTTTGACACTCGGGTTAGCACAGGGGGCTCCAACGCTTGTTCAGCAGTCCTTATGCCTTTGCTTAAGCACTCTCAAGTACTGTTCGGACCCATTTGAAGGG
>CAUJNA010000202.1:695191-825191 GCA_963377175.1 Effrenium voratum | reverse complement strand
ACCCGATAAATCAATCAACCCGTTAATTCATAGAGGGTTGTTTGTGTGTTTGGTGGGGAATCAGGCCCACCCTATTAACAAGCTGGGGTTGATTACTATGTGCTCAGCATATGGCCGTGGGTCAACACCAATGGTACCATTTTGGTTGGTAGGTGAATTCACCACCCATTTTGGAACCTATTTTAGTGGTTGGATTGGGATGTGACCACTGGGGGCACGATTTGGGTGTTGACCCACAGCCATATAGCGCAGCCGAGGCTGAACCTTCGCTTTCTGCAGCTGGGCATCAATGCCACATGGGAGCAGAAGCTTCGCTACGAGCAGGCGCCCTGCGCATGGGGGCCTGCAAATAAATATGGTGGTTGTTGGGAAACATTTTACATTTGTGCTTATTGTGGTTTAGTGGGAAATCCTCACTTAACTGCTAAAAATTAAGTCTTTGCTCCCTTTCCAACGTCAACCAAGAAAAGGGGAGGAAAACGTTCTAAAGAAGGAGGTCGTCCAACAAGAAACAGCATAAATACCAACAAATCTTGAACACAATAATTTTATACAAGTTCAATTCCACTGGGAACAAGTACATTTACAGTGGGCAGTGCCTTTTTAGGCGGGGCCAAGGAAATCTCATTCACCAGAATCTGCTCAATGACTTTTTTGGCTTGGCTCAGAATATTTCGGCGCTACAACCTGAGGTGCTCACACACACCACCTGGAAGGTGTAGATTTGGTATGAAACGAATTGTGACCCCTGCAACAGTTTCCAGCTCACTCCCTGGTCAGCTCCAGCTGAGCACAGATACTCTCCGGTAAGTTTCATGGACCCCCAAAGGCAAAAAGGGGGGCCACCAAGAGGAGATTCGGCTACAAATGGGTGTGTTTAATTTCGCGCATGCCATTGCAATATGTCCAAATATCATGAAAAAGGAGCGGCCTTCTCAGGGGGTGGTCGTCTTCCACAACTCGCTTGCCTGAGTTTCTGGACTTTTTTGCATTTTGGCCAGTCAACACAGAAAATGGGAAAAGCTTTCTGTCCTCTTTTGTGATTGTTAGGCAGAGGGAAGCATAGATGTGCATGCCGTATGCATGTAGGATTACGCCGTTGCTCGTGTGTCGCGCCCACATTCCCAGAAGAGGTACATAAACATTGCTGGCAGGCGGGGAGCCAAGGCCTATAAACAAGAACACGCTATAAGTCCTATGAGTTTCAACAATTAGACCTTGGATTCCTCAAGGCCGGAAAGCAAGAACAACTCAATGAGCATGTTTACACATGCTTGCACCTTGTTGGTGTCAACCTGTCTCAGGAGGTTGCTGGTACAGCTGGATTTTACAAGCACGCGATCAGCGACAGGTTCTGCTGGTGGACAGAGCTCCAACTGCGAAGAAGAAGGCGGGGGCTGCCAGATTTGCCTTACATGGGAAAGAGGGTCCCAAGTATGGTGGATGGATTGTTTTCCTGCACCAGCTGCGATGGAAACCCTAGGAACATAGGATAGACTGATGAACCATCTACCAACTGGTTGCAGGACTTTCTTCATCCACAAATGTTGGTCTAGAGGCAGTCGTCAGTCACAGCCCGCAGAGGCCCTTTCAGAGTTAACTGATCAGCGCTGATTTAATTTCGGAACGTGGGACAGTGACAACTATAGATTGTGGAAGGTCCCTTTCTTTTTGGCAGAGGTCAGAAACAAAACCCTAGAACCCCAAAAATTCAGACTTGAGTTCTGGACCCTACTTTTCTCCTGGAAGTTGATGTACTGAGGGCTGACTCCAGGGATTCCATTCGTGCCTCGCTGCTTCAGTCTCTCGCAAAGGATGCCCTTTTGAGATCCAGCTGAGCCACAATCAAAACCCGGGTAGATGAAGGTTGGTAAGGGACAATCCCAACCATAAGTAGCTGCAGCCGCCTTCTTAATTCCTTACATGGTTCTGGGTAGACCATTTTTGTACCGGGTTTTGATTGTGACTCAGCTGAATTCCCTTTTGAGATCAAGGACTCACGAAGGTTCCAACCCAAAAATTCGGCGCATGCCAAGTCCCCAGGCCCAGGCCTGTGTAACCTCAGGTCCAGCCACGCATCTTCACTTTCCTCGCGGCGGGGCTTCCAGATAGATTGTCTGTACACGTGTTGTTTGGTGTTGCACCTTTTTGAGCAGGAAACCTGCATGTATCCTATTCCACTTTGTTGAATGGCACTGCAGCAGTCCTGAATTAGTCTTCGCCACTTGACGCTTTTTTCCTGTTGAAAAAAGTTGCACCGTACGTCATATGGGGAGCCCATCAAAGCACGTGTCAGTTTTCTTCGACTTCCGGTGCAACCTGGAAAGCCACTTTCTCTTGACGGGCAGGCCTTGTGAGCCTCCATGTATGTGCGCGGGGGTGGGGGGTGGGGGATGGGAATAAACGTTTTGTCCAAGAGGAAAATAAGAACTTCCTGCGCTGTGGAAGCTGCCAGCCCGGGACACACATCACACGCCAGGCGGTGACTGAAAGCAACGTCCCCGCGTCAGGCGGGCCTTTTGACGTGCCAAGCTCGAACCCCTCCACCGAAGCTGTGGAGCCTTTCCTTCATTTCTTTTTAAAGGGGGGGGGGGGGGCTAAAGTAGGGGAACACCAAAGGTGTCGTTCCCGGCCGGGCCTTGAAACTTCAAAGAGACGCCCGCAAGCTTGAGATACTTTCAGTAGATTTTGCACGTGCTTGCCGGGAAGCCTTGAGGTTCTGCTTGTCTTACTTAGGGTCAGAAAGTTGAAGCTTGTCTGGCCCCTGAACCGAGCAGGTCGGTTTGGCCCGTGACTCCGGGACCACACAGGTGGCTGCCTTTGCGCTTCTTTGCCTTGTGATGGTAAACATTGCTGCTGCAAGCCGCTGAAATTTGTTTGTTGCGTTTCTTCAAAACATGCCCACCATGGCAGGGAGCTAGGTTGAAACTTGGGTTCTATGGGCAACTTGCGCTCAACCAAGCTGCTTTCAAGAGTCAATAGTATTCATTGTTTGGGCCATGTGCTGGACATGTGCTGGACGAGGGTTCAGGTGGAGCCCAAAAAAGGGCACCTGCCACAAGGAGTTTCCCATCAAACATTTTTCTAGGTTCCATGTCAATCTGTAAAGACACATTCAACTTTCCATTTGCTTGGGCTACGTGCCCCAAAGAGTTTCCCTAATAGTATATGCCGTAACAGCCCTTCGATGCCCTTCCATATTCTATTCTAGTATCCCAGTTGCCCAGTGGTACCCTTTTTTTCTTTTTTGGGGGAAGGATCCCCCTTTAAAGTCAAGCAACCAACAAAGGATGCTCTCTTTTTCCCACGGCCACTGAGGTATGGTTGGTACTCGCAGATTGGGAAAGAACTGTTCGGGGTATGCACCGCGCACCGAGTTTGTTCACTTATTTCCCTCAGTTCTTCAGTGGCACCCTTTTTCCCTTTTATTTTGGCGGGGGGTGGCTGCCCCACTAAAAATGGTCTTACCCAAAAAGGGTTCCGTTTTTGTTCCAGGGTCACTGGACAACTTGAGTTCCCAATACCATGTCAACTGGCAATTCTCGCGGCGTGTCGGTTTCATGGGGGCGCGGGTTCCGCTCGAAAAGGGACGGACGCCCTCTAAAATATGAAATGCATGTCTCATAAATGTCCATACGCCAGCATGCCGCTCTTCACGGACACCAAGCCACTTGGATCCTTTTCTTTGAAAATTCCCCGCGTCTTTTCACAGCCCGGGCCGGGTGTTCCGCGGCTTACCACTTCGCGAGGTATCGCTGCAGGCTTGCCGAAGCAGAAGGCGCCAGACTTCAACTCTGCGGGGCGCCCTGGGACTTCCGCCGCGTGGGTCTGGACCAGTTTTTTGAAAGTGTCGAAAAAAAACACGCGCCTCTTGCGGGTGGTTCAGTAGGGAATGACCCAGTTTGAGCATGAACCGGTTTTGGGGAGTCCCTCAAAATGGGGTCATTCCAATGCCCATTCCCTGCTAAGCATTTGCACCTTGATTCGCCCCAGAAGTGAGTGATCAGTCCGGGTAGCCATGGGAAGGCCACCTTGCAGGGGACCGCAAGGTGTGTGCCCAAGGCTTTATCTTGATCCTCTTTGCCTCACATGGTTACCTGAGAAAGACATGTCCGTCTCATCTTTGTTTCAGAGGTCTAAGTCAAGGTGTTGGAGGCACAACCAGCGCCAGAGGCTGAAATCGCAACGGAAACTGTTGCGGGCCCTTGGCCAATAGAGGAACTTGCTGATGCCCATTTGGATGTTCAAAGGAAAGCGCATGGCAACATGTTTGAGGTTGTCTCCAGTGCAGGGAACAGATGTTTGGTGCGAGGAGAAAGGCTGAGATGTTTCTGGTGATGACAAGGAAGCAAAGAAGCTGATAAGGCAGGACTCTTTGGGGCAACCATTCCGTGACGCCACAGGTCATGCCTCAAGCGGCAGACGAAACGAGCCTCGGACGCATTGAATATCAGGAAACAAAGCAACCTCCTCTTTCCCAATGATTGGGGGAGGATGTTGCTTCGATCCTGATGTGTCCTCTTGCTTGCTTGCTTGCTTGCTTGCTTGCTTGCTTGCTTGTTTATTTGTAGTGTTTGCTTTCTTGCTTGTTTGCTTGTTGGTAGTGTTTGTTTGCTTGTTCGTTTGTGTGTGTTTGATTGTTTGGGTTTAGTTTGATTTAGTTTGATTGGTTGGTTGGTGAATTGTTTGATTTATTATTGCTTGCGTTTAAGTGCCCTTGAGCTTCCTTTAATTGTCATGGCAAGTGTGCTGCGAGCAACTGGAGGCAGGCAGGAGTTGTGCAAAACCGCCGTGATCTTGCTCACTTCACATTGGCCCCGATTGGATTGGCGGACTGGGGAATTGAACCCCTGGTTCTCGTTCAGGGTAGATGGAAAGCCACCCCAGGACATCGCTAAACCACCAATCCAACCCACTTGTCGTGGCTTGGGGCTTTATGTCCCAGCGTTTGGCTGTGAATCTTTGGGTGCAGCGCCGGGCAACCAAAACTTTCTTCATGGCCATGAGAGGCAGGGAGCGCAGTGACCTGGAATTTCTTGCCAGATTGCGATTCGGAGATCTTCAGTTGAGATGCTCGTCAGCAAGCACCCAATTCTTGCTTGCGTAAATCACAGCGGTTCTTTGGTGTGATAATAGCTCCGTAGACTTTGGAAACCACTGATATGTCCATGAAACCTTGGAGGGCAAGGCAAGCCAGATTTGCACACATGATGCGGAGGCTGGGTGTTGGCACTTTGGATTTTTGACGCTTGTCCGCGTTACAAACGGTAAACTCCGTAGGAATTCGCCTTTTGGTGAGTTTCAAGGGGAAAGTCAAGTAATTGCACTTGCGTGGAAGTTGATGGAAGAATTCCCTCCCCATTGTGTTTTAGGCATCCCCTTTGCATAGAGTGAGTTGTTTCACTCACTTTTGCCCTGTCACAGCGAGCATTGCCTCGCCTACTGTGGATGGACGAAATCCTGCACGACCCAAGAAACCCTGGAAAAATGATTCCCCTGCAAATACCAACAAACAATGGTTTTAACCATGGTTTCAAAGTGGTGCGAATTGGATTTCGCAACCATCCACAGCATGGATTTACTCAGATTTGCGAAGCTTCAGTCAGAGGATTCCAACCCCCCCACTGCCCTGGGCGCGCTTCACCCAGCGAACGCTTCCCAAAAGCACCCGGCCCGCCGCAAGGCCCGGCACGGTGTGGGAGCTCAGCTGGGACATGGGGGAAGAGGGGGTTGGGGGCTAGGTCCCCTCAGTAGTGCCCTTTCTCGCCCCTTTTTTTTTGGGGGGGGGGAGAAACTAGACAACAGAAACAAGTTGGTACCCTTATTCTAACCTCTCTACTGGAGGCCCTAGGAGGGTTTGGCACCAACGTCCCAGGTTGTGGTTGGTGAGCAAAACTCAAAAGTTTTGGGGCTTCCAACTTGAACTAAGATGTTCTGTCATACACCAGCTCGAAAGGAAGACCACTTTGTTGGATAGCGGGCCTGTGCCATACCGTACGTGCTACATGTTGGATGGGTGTTTCTTGTTTGAGGCAATTCCAACCAGTTTTAAGACATACCATATATGTCATATATTTGGACATGTTCCTGGATACACAAACCTCTACGTTGCAGTTGGATCGTGCAGTATCCTGAATTCAGTTGTTGTTGGCTGTATGTGTATGCGTCATGGGGCTCAAGTGATTTATTGTATGCTGGTTCCGCTTCGTTTCCAGTTGTGACACAGGTGTTTAGTTGTGCTTGTTGAAGCCGGATTTGGCTTTGCTGCATTGCTGATGTGTTTTGGGCTGGCAGCTCAAGCTTATGGCTACGTGTCCTCGCCGTTTTGCTGCACACGTGCCGTGTTTACTGCCAACATGACTTCACTCATGACCAGATTGTTGTTGGAGAACTTGCATGGTGTACCCAGACCCGATTACTTGAGCTCGTGCAACCACCTTGATGACACACCATCTCCGTGTTCTTCTGAAGCAGTAAGTTTGAGTGATCCTCCAATCCTCCAACCTTTGTGTCACGCGTTCGACCGAGTGCTATCTTTTGGATATGCCGAAACCCTCGGTTGTTTCCGCTCGTCTGAGCTTCCTGGGCCAAGAGTGCGACTGTTTAGGACCTGGGGGAATTCACTACTTAAAGGGCATTGTACTTAGTAAGTGGTTAGTAACCATGGTTATAACCCACTTAGAAGGCTTACAGCCATGGTAAGTGGGTTATACAAAAAATGGTTGCTAACCACTTACTAAGTACCCTGTGTTTCCCGCTCCCGGCGAAGGGGAGCTGAGCGCTTGACCCTGTGATTATGCAAACATGTTCGATCCAAACCAAATGCTGCTCAAGGTAAGCAAAGTGGTGCCATGTCGACCCCAGACCAATGCCTTCTCCAACAATCCTGGTTTCGTGCACGCTTGGGGCCTTTTCAAAAGGAACGCCGTGTTCCAATAGCATTTTGCATTGGAAAACGGGCTTGTTGATCGGGGTCCTTTATCCGAAGACACCTCTTTATGCATCCCTTGAATGCCAGGGGAGTTGCCCTCCCGTCCACAAAATGGAGCCTCACAGGGGTTTCCCGGAAGGCAATTTTCGTTTAAAATGTACCCTCTTGGTGGGCACCATGTTGGATAATTGTCAGGGTCAGCCTTAAGCGGAAGAGTGCGCAAGGCATGACGACCTTGGATCTTTGCTGGCCATGTTGGCGTTTTTCCTTTTGATATTGGCGTTCCTCCGGAACCACTTGCCCACTTGCCCACTGAGTGTTGCCATTTCCCCATATGAGCCCATATGTGTCTCGAACGTCCGCATCACGGACGTCCAGAAGCTGCATAGCCCAACTCGAAACAATGAGCACATTATGTTGACCAGTCAAGGTCAAGATGCCCTGCATACATACTCGGCATTTATTGTTTCTCATTTATAGATTGATTGCTTAATTCAACGAGTTATTTGTGAGTTTACTGATAGTTGTTTTTGTCTGTATCTTGTATGTACTCATGTGTTCATGTATTCATGTTGTTTACAACTATTGACAGATCGATTGAGGCTTTTCTTGATTCTTCATCCATCCATCCATTCATGAATTCATTCATGCATTCGTTCATCCATCGATTCATTCATTAATTCATGCGTGCATGCATGCATTCCTTCATTCATTCATTCATTCACTCACTCACTCATTCATTCATTCATTCATTCATTCATTCACTCACTCACTCACTCATTCATTCATTCATTCATTCATTCATTCATTCATTCATTCATTCATTCATTCATTCATTCATTCATTGATTCATTCGTAGACCAGCTTACAGGGGAATAACTTGGGGGCACGCCCATGTATAGTGATGCCCTTTATGTTTGCATGTGGCTTTCAAGGGTGACCCGAGTCCTGTAGTTCTCCGCGCGGCTCCAGGAACCCAAGAGTGAGGCTAAGTCACCAGGCGGGGAGCAGTGGGCGCAAGGGACGGGTGTCATGGGGGCTGGGGGGAGGGAGGAGGAGGGGCGGAGGGAGCCCAAATAAGCCATATTTGGGCTCCCTCCCCCCTCTGCCCCCCCCAGTTTTTATGAGGGTGGAAAGTGGAAGTGGGAATTGGCTCCCTGAGGTACCCCTTGTTGCTTAAACGCTTTGGTCTAGGTTTCCATAGGGCCCCCCCAACCCAAATTCCGGTCAATCCTTTCGCCCTGCCAGGCTTGAAGCAGAGGGCCCGATCCTCGCATTTGGTGGCAGGAGACTTTGGCCTGGGCGCCCGGAGTCTGGAAAGCGCAGCACAGCAGCAGAAGCAGCAGCAACTTACCCTTGTGTGGGGGTCGTTGGCATACGAGTGGTGGTTGAACTGGTTTTGCTTGCAACCAAAGTCATGATAAAGAAACCCACAAGACATACGTGTCGCCCACAAGGTCTTATTATGCCGTATGATCGTGCTGGCAGGTTTAGGGTTTAGGTTTAAAGTTTTTATGGTTTCGGTTTGGGGTTTTTAGGGTTTAGGTTTAAGGTTTGTACGGTTTAGGTTTTGGGTTGTTAGGGTTTAGGTTTAGGGGTTTTAGGGTTTAGGTTTTTAGGGCTTAGGTTTAGGGTTTTTGGGGTTTAGGTTTAGGGTGTTTAAGGTTTTTAGGGCTTAGGTTTAGGGTTTTTAGGGTTTAGGTTTAGGGTGTTTAGGGTTTAGGTTTAGGGTTTAGGTTTAGGGTTTCTAGGGTTAGGTTTGCTTGGAGCTGGCTGTCCGGCGCATCCGAGGCTGGCTTTTCTGGTTTAGTTTAAGGGTTGTAGCAGTATATAACTAGGAAAAGTCGCCACGCTCCATAAAGGGAGTATGAAACATGGAGCTGGGGTGGGGCCCAGGGGGCTCGGAAGTGCGTTTTTGCTGAGCCTGCCCCGCTTTTCGGAGGTCTCGGGGACCCGCTTTCGGGCGGTCGCGGGCAACACATACGTTTTGGCCGTAAAGAAACTCTACCAGCCACCCCTTGGCTCTGGCCCATATCTTCAATGCTTTCCAGATGCGGTTCATCAAGCCAAGGTTATGCAAGGTTTATGTCATTCTTGAACCTTCGGGCCCCTCTAAACAGCAAGTTTCCTGAATTTTGGACTGGACGTTTACCGTGAACCAGTACCGAGCCGTCTTCTTGGCTTCTTGTCGGCAGGTTCTGAAGAGCGTCGGCCCTCCACCTTGGAGCTGCCCCATGACATCTCCAGAGGTCGCGCAGGCGCAAGGAAGCTTCCCGTTTCCCGGAGTTGTCCTTCGACTTTGGAGGGGGTGGGCCCTTCAAAATCAACCAGCAAACAAACAACCAAGATAGGCTTGGTAAATTCGAACGCGAAACAAACGAGCTGACCAAGTCTTGTGGAACTCCACGGGCCGTTGCGTTGTTTTTTTTTTTTAAACTCTGCTGATGAACCAAGGTGCCTTAGTTTAGATACAGTTTGGCCTGCATGAAGGGTCACCTAGCTGGTTCAAGGGCTTGTGACATGTACCAGACGAATTGTAGTCGCATGCTTTATTGGGCCCTGATGCGGAAGCCAACGGTTAGCACCTAGTCCCCCTTCAGGACGACAGGATTGCGTGCTTCCCCAAGCCTCCCGGCTCGTGGCCGAGCTGAGGGAAACGATCGATTGGCTGCCTTAGCAGGGTGATTCTCGGACTAGGGAGGTACCTCGAACTGAACCATTTCTAGTTTGATTTCATGATCCCTTGCTCACAAAGGTGAATGCTGCAGTCACTAGCCTCCCATAGAATTGATCCCTAGATTCATTCCCCAAAAAGAAGCTTGGCCGCTCAGATGAATCAGAGGAACACGTACCTTTCTGACCCGGACTCAGGTTTCCCTTTGAACCAATCCCAAGAAGGGACCCCCCAAAAAAAAGACGGGAGTGGCTCGGGGATCTGAACTTAATTTGCGGTGAACCAACCAGGCCCCCCTCCCCCCAGCCGTGTCCAACACGGTGGAAGGCCAACCACCCGAGAAGGTTTGGGAGGGTTTCCTGGCAAAGCAGGGGTTTTTGGATGCATCCTCGGACCCCAGATGTTTTTCTAGAAACCAGCCAAAAGGGAAGCTCTTCCAGAATTCCTAGTTTATGGCGGTCCATGACTGAAAAATCGCATTCCCATCGGATTCCGCTTGGTTTTCGGTTTTCCGCAGGCGAGTCGTCCTTGCGGGTGCAGCGCTTTAAGAGCCGAGGCCCAAGCTGCAGAAATCCTTGCCCAGGGAGATGATTCATGATAGCTGCTTTCGGCTTTCCCGATTCGCGTGCCCGATTAGCGAGCTAGGGAGGGATGCACAGACCTTCAAAGAAATCAGTGCAAAGCATAGCATTTCTTCTACCTAGGCACTGGGGACTAAGGCATGGGTGTGAAGCTTTATCATCCAGGGAGTGTTTTGTTGGTTCGCCCAAGCTGAGGCCAGGCAATGTCAACATTCATGAGTCATGCGCTGGATTGTTGGCCCAAGTGATAGCTGCGAGTCCGGGGTCTCCTTAGCGAGACCCCCCTTGTTTGGTTCCAGGTTGAGCTGCACGTATAATGTGGACCCCCTATGAATTGTTTATTAATATGGGGGTGTCCCCTCCAAAGTGATGATTTCCCACTAAACCCAGGGACACACCCCTATTTATAAACAAAGGTTGATTAATCTGGGTTCAACATTAGGGAGAAGCAGCGGTGCTTCACATGCAAGGCATGCCTCGAGTTAACCCCCGCCAGTTTCGCTTCAAGTCACACACGCACATCTCTACCAGCCCGTGCCTGCTTTGCATCAACCCAGTGGACGCATGAAGGCAATGCATTTGCCTTGCCGAAGGTTGGGACGTAGCACGTTGTGACCCCTCTACTGGAAGGCCCTACCATGGATGGACAAAATCCAGCACCAGTCGATATTTTTTTAGTGGCTTATCCTCGAAAATGAAGTGGTGTATCCTAGCATTGTTGGTTTCATCCCTCCCAACTGGTGCGAAGCGAATTCTGAACATCCACAGTGTGATTCTTCATGAGGGCTACAGAACTTGGTAGCCCCCACCCGTCCCCTTAGCCTTTAACCGCCTTTTAGCGTTTAGGTAGTGTCCGAATTTATCCCACTAGAAGTTCGTCACTTTTCGCGGGGGATCCGAAAACGGGCCCAGAGAAAGTCCGCCCTTGAATCCAAGGCATGGGCGAGATTAGCTGGCTCCTCAGCCATTTTTGCGACCGCGCCTGGCCCATGCCGTTTTTTTTTGTTCCCCCTGTTTTTTAATATTATTATTTATGGCGGGGTATCGAACTTGGTGGATCCCAGTCTCTCCACGGGCGTGGAACCTGTCCGTTCGCACCTAGTTGGGTTCCATGTTGAAGGCCGTTTGGATTGTTTTCGGCGGGTTGTCTCATGGACATCATTTGGTTGAGCCTTTTTGTTGGTTTCCGTGTCAAAATTAATTCCCCCATTTGCGCTGTTGAGTGTGGCGACTGGGTTTTGTTTACCCAAATATGCTCTGAAACGCCTGGCAAATTACCTGACAATGTTGCAAGGTTGACAAAATACTGTTGATGCACGAATTCACCACGGTTGAAACCATTGTTCATTGGTATCTACAAGGGAATCGAATCATGCTGTTGGGTGTCTTAAAACGGTCCGTCGGTGGTGCCTAAGAGCGGATTTCGTAAGAAGAGTATGGAACACACTCTCACGGGGTTTCGAGCTTCTTCCTGCACCTTCGAGTTCGGCGAAGTGATGGCAGTCACTACTGTGGATGAACGAAATCCTGCACCACCCAAGAAACCCTAGAATGATGATCCCCCTGTAAATACCAACAAACAACGGTTTCAACCATGGTTTCAAAGTGGTGCAGGAATTCGTGCATCCACAGTACCCGCTTGGAGGGCCACGCAACCTTGCGCCCCAAGTTTGCGAGGGGGAAACCGATCTCAGGCCGCCATAGCTTCCGTCAGCTGGAGCATGTTGGCTGTTCTGCTTGGTTAGGGTGGGGGTGAAGTTGACCATAACGAATCATTTGCATTGGTTAGTTCGTTTTAGGCATCACCGCCTGGCCACTGTATTTGTGTATGAGTGGCACAGGCCAAACAAGAGACAATGAAAAGTTTCATTGCCAGATCGTGCAAATGCAGCCAAAGTCTTTGTTTTTGTTCCTGAGGGTGCATGTCTTCTGGCTTTTCATGTGACTCAGGCTGCAGCCACTTGAAGCTACGGCTGCCGGTTGTGGCTTCTTATGAAAGACTCACCAAGGCCCAAAGCAAATCGCCCTTTTGATTTGACCTTTGGTTTCCCCTTCTTGGGTTCCCATTGTTCGTGGCCGCACAAAGTGACCTTCAAATTTGTGGTCCCTAAAGGGCAACTGAGACGATGGGCTGGGTTCGTAATCCTGTCTAAGAAACCATCTCGCCGAACTTCCTGGAGAATTGCTGGATTGTTTCTTACATGCTAGATGGGTTCCGTGGTTTTCCTTGTGTTGCGCGGCTTGCGAATCCGGCAAATCAGGATCCCCAAATTTCGAGCTGAGTTGGGCTGGGCCTAAGGTCATGTCCTGCAATTCGTTGACTGATTCCGTGTCCGTCTCTGGCTTGAAGCAGCGCTTCAGTCAACAATATGTCATGCCTCAACACGGACGATGCATGAGGCGTCGAACAGCAAGGTTTTCCTTCGTCCAATGCAGGAACAACATAATAATTTGCATGCACAAATATATACATGTCTACATATGGGTGTGAAATGTTATTTGATGCTCCCCTTAGCAACTGGGTGTAGAGCAAACCAAAGGAAACCACACCATCTTGGGGGATCCCCCCGATTTCATACATGGATGCATATATATATATATGGGTATTGTGTTTGTTCAACGCAAATCCTTTTGAGGCGCGCGTCGCGAGTCAGCGGCTCATGGCGAGATATGTCGCTGGATGAAGCCCTGGCCATTGGCTTCCCTGCGATCTGCCGCTGCGCAGGCGACGCAAAAACCGAAATGGGTGGTTCGCCCTGCGGTTTCCCTTCTGCCAGGGCTGAGGCTGACCTAGATTTTCCCCTTGAAACATCACCCGCACAAAAAAATACTCACCTTTCATGGGCCAAAACCATAAAAAGTGGTATATAAGAACCCCTGTATAAAACCCTCCACAGGGGTTACCCCAACAAAGGCAGACCCAGACCATGGTGTGCGTTTGTGTGTGTGGACCAAAAGGAAAACTGCTGTTTTTTGGAGTACCCCTATTTTGAGACAAAGCCCAGCAAGCGGCTAGATTGTTGATTGCGCACATTGATCATGACTGAATTTTGTTCAGTTCTGACTCCCCTTCCGCCTGTTTATGCAAGCATCACCTTTTGAGGCGAATTAAATGTTTTCTTTGGGTAAAGTGACGTAAACATGATGCATATAGGAACCCCCGCTTTGGCAGAGGTCCGGTTTGCCCTTTTCAGCCGGCTCAAACACCACTTCTTTAGCTTCCTTTGGCTGCCCCGCGCGAAGTCCAAGGCGCACGTACGAGGATCCAGGCTTTGGATGTGGTTCTCAACCGCAAAGATTCACAGAAGTGGGTTCCGGGGGCTTCCCAAACAGGAAGGTTCAACACCCTCTTAGGACCCTCTCGAGGTGAACTCCATCCGGCTCCGTTCATCCCATCACCGCTCCAAATTTGGATATACCGCGGATGTAGATCTGGTTGGGGCTTATCGGCGCATCAACATGTGTTCGTGATTTTTACACTTGCAGTCCTAGCCTCAACGCCTGACGGCTGGTGGCTGCTCCAAGTGGCCACGGGTCAAAATCCCGGCTATCCCGCAGTGAACATCCCAATTACCACTAAAATAGGTTCTAAAATGGGTGGTGAATTCGCCTACCCCAAAAAGGGATCCCATTGGTTTTGACGCACAGCCAAGTAATGTTGACCCCGTATTAGTCTGTAACCCCCCCCCCCCCCCCTTGAAGGTTGGAAGGCTTTGGGGGGGCAAGATTTTGGAAGGTTTTTTGCCTTGACCCCCTAAATAATCTGGAATTGAGTTTCCATTTGATTTAGTATTGCTGGGGGTTCCTTTTGAGATCTGGAATTGAGTTTCCATTTGATTTAGTATTGCTGGGGCTTCCTTTTGAGATCTGGAATTGAGTTTCCCTTTGATTTAGTATTGCTGGGGCTTCCTTTTGAGATCTGGAATTGAGTTTCCCTTTGATTTAGTATTGCTGGGGGTTCCTTTTGAGATCTGGAATTGAGGTTCCAATTGATTTGGTATTGCTGGGGCTTCCTTTTGAGATCTGGAGTTGAGTTTCCATTTGATTTAGTATTGCTGGAGCTTCCTTTTGAGATCTGGAATTGAGTTTCCCTTTGATTTAGTATTGCTGGAGCTTCCTTTTGAGATCTGGAATTGAGTTTCCATTTGATTTAGTATTGCTGGAGCTTCCTTTGGGGGGTGGGGCTGATGGACCGCACTAATTAAGGGGGGATTATTAATTGGGGGTGTTAGGGGCCAATGTGGGGTGCTCTTTGAAACCTTCTAAACTTGATTTGTTTAGAAAAGAATTTAATAAGAAATCGACCATCTCAGAACACTTTTTGTTTTGTGGTTTGGGCAGGCCCAAAAGTATCCACCAAGCTTCAAGATGAGAGTAGGAGGTGGGGATGAGAGCCTTAAGCAAGGCAGCAGCATGAAGAGAAAGTACCAGAAGAAAGCATGAGCCCATTTGAGACAAAGAACCTTTTCAGCACACCATTCAGAGAAAGCATGGCAAGCAGCATGAGTCGAGTCAACATCAGCAGCATCAGCTAGCACCAAAAAACAGTTTACATTGTAATGAGCTCAAGAAGCAGTGGGGAAAATGAGATAGCAGCAGCCATCTGGGGGAGGGACCGGTCTAATTGGGGGGGTTGTTTTGCATCATTTTTTATTTGGTGGGTATTTTCTGAGATATGGATTGTTTAGTATTGGGGGGGTCCACCCGGACCGGACTAATAGGGGGGGGATTACTAATACACTGTCAACATTACCTGCGCACTGCAGGCTACTGGCCGTCGCAGCGCCTCGTCACCTGTGCTCGCTGGCTCCGGGAGTTGCTCCCGGCTGCGCTCGACGCGCTCAAAACCAACCGCGAGGGGTTGGTTTTGGCGCCTTGGCTGACCACAAAGGCTTGAGTATCACGGGCCCCAAAAAGGGGGTCCCCCAAAGGAAATCATCTAAACATTTATGGTTTTGGGTTCCATGTTGCTTTGCAGGGGAGTAAGTCATTTCAAATGAGGTTGTTGCAGTCATTTGTTATTTCATCACAAAATCCAAGTGTGCTGCGATCATTTGATTTGGTGCCTCTACATGCAATGCTTCGGGCGCATACTGTAGCTGGAAAGATAGGCAAATTGCCCACAAAGAAAGTTCCAGAGGTTGGTGAAGTGTCTAGGCATCCGATTGGTAATTTCAACCGAAGCCAAACGGGAATGGACAGATGCCGCTTTCCAACCCCTAGTAGTTTAGACCGAGCATATTGCAATATATCACATCCAATCACAAATTTCTACAAGTAGCAGGTGATCTTTAGGTTTATCCTTTTTAGGGACCCTGTTTGCAGCAACTGGCTGATTATTTTGGGGATTGGCAAATGAGCTATTGGTTGGCTTGCATTGGATCGTTTTCCTTACCGTTGGGTACCCCTGAATTGGTGGTTTGGAGGGGAAGGCGCGCCCCAACGCCCAACCACGCCAAACCACCAACTTGGGGTAAGGTGATACTCCGCAGATTTACATAGACTCTGTTGGATTGTAGGGGAACCCCTAAGATTGCAATTTTCCTTCTCTTCCCTTCAACACAAAAGGGTCCCCCTCAAAAGAAAGACACCCCAAAGGGCGGAGAACCCAAAGGGCAACCACCCGGTTCTTTCCTTTTGGGGGGGGAGGGAGGGGGTTCCCAAAAAAACACATTTTTTTTTTTTGGGGGGGGTTCCCTAAAAAACGAGACACGGGAATCTCCAAACCTCTCTTTCCCCCCTGGCGCGGTTTGGGCCGCGCGCGCGTCAGGTGGTGGGAGGTCACCAGGGCCGCGGCTTCGGGCCGCACGAGCCGCTGGCCCGGGCGGAGATCTGGTGCCCTGGCGGGCGGCGTTTGGCGGGCGGCGTTTGGCGCCCACTGCACGGCCCAAAACCCTCCATTTGCTTAAGAATATGTTTTATCTTCCCTTGTTGGGTTTAAAAGGAATACATCACTACTGGAAGCATTTAGATATATATATATATACTTTTATTTTTTCCTGGGACCTTAACCAAATGGTTGAGACCGGGGAGGACCTTCGTGGGGCAGGTGGGGTTCACTTAGCCTCACTTGTATTTTTTTGGGTGTCTCTGTTTTGTTGGGTGGTTTGAAGGGAAACGAATAGGAAACAAGAACAAGTTAGGGGGTTCCCTCATTAGAGAGAAATGATATGTTTGCGCCTTCTCCACTTAGCAGGATTTGGGCTATGGTACGGCCTGGTAAACTTTTAAAAGCATGTTCGTAGAACCAGCTGTCGAATGGGGGTGTCGTTTTTCAGGGTACCCTTTCGGGATGGTTTTACAGGAGCACAAAAGGAACGCCACCAAATTTTAGGGTCCCCTACTTTGAGACCAAAGTGAACACCCTCGCCCAGTTTTTCAGAGTCACCCTGAAAATCCCTTCCTTTTTGTGAAGCGCATGGGAAACTGGAAGCTTGTCCCATAAGTCCCGAAAGTTTGCGGCCCGAGGCTCACGGCAGCCCTGATTAAGCAAATGAATCCGTCTCCGCCATATATATATATATATATATATGGTACCCCCCCCTATGGACCCTGGTTTGGTGCGGTTGACCTGTATTTTCCAGTGTTTTATGCTTCTTTTTGCTTCTTGGATTTGTGTCAAAATTGGGGGGAGGGTCGTACATGTATATGATACGCATGCATGCATACAGATGTGACAAAAGCAGTGACATCAGCACCTGCAATCTGAAAGAGTTTGAATGCATCCAAGAATACAAGAACAACTCAGACATTTTTAACAATTATTAAAAATTATGGGATTCAAGATTCAAGATTCAAGAATGTGAGAACATATTTTCTGGGAATCTTGAATCTTGAATCTTGAATCCCAGAATTTTTAAAAATTATTAAAAATTCTGGATTCAAGATTCAAGATTCAAGAATCTGAGAAAATATGTTCTGGGAATCTTGAATCTTGAATCTTGAATCCCATAATTTTTAAAAAGTTTTAAAAATTCCAGGGTTGTCCCAATTCTCTTGGTGTTCAATAAGATTCTCGGAAAAGTTTTCCGTGAAATAGTTCAATCCAGTGGTAACGGATGTTCGAGGTGATAGAACAACTTGAACATTTTAGGGGTTGATCAGGATGGATGATTCTCAGGAAAGTGGTGGTTTGTGGGCTCCTCAATATTGATCCCCAATCCAGTGGTAAAGCACTTTCAAGTGTTAGAAGAACTTTAATGCTATTTGGGTTTGGCCAGGATTTACAATTCTCAGGAAAGTGTTCTGTGTAATCTTCAATATTGAATCTTCCATCCGATAGTAGCAAATTTTCAAGTGTTTAGCGATCCAGTGGACACACTTTCAAGTTATTGGTTAGACAAACTTTCAAGTGCTTTTGGTGAGCTTCATGTCAGCTATGCTCATGTTGACCCCTTTCCAGGAGGTAAACAAAGGCAGGTGCAACGCTCAAAAATACGGCATGTTCCAGTATTTTATGAGGAGGCGCAGGATCATTGGGGGTACTATATATGTGTGTATGTATGTGTATATATAGATATACGTATGTATGTACGTTCACACACCGTCCCCCACCCTCTTCAACTACCTGTCCACATTTGCTCATCTACTACCTCCACCTTGTGACATAGAATTAACTTTCCTGCGCAAATAGAACTTTAAATACAACGGTTTAGCTAGAATCCCTGTTTCGAGATAGTTTTAGATTTTGAACCTCTCTTCCCTTGAAATTTCCCTTTGGAACACCGTCTAACAAGTTCAATGTCGGACCTTTCTTATGCTACAAAAGGGCCAGAATGTAGACAACACAAATCCTATTTTTAATTTCCAAATGTTTAGCCATATTTAATATGAATTATATTTGAGATGTAGTCTCTATTCACTTGATATTATCAAAAGCAACTTGAGTTGTGTTCGTCTTAGATTATACTTACCACTTGGATTATATTTGGGAAAAACTTCCATCTAACTTCTTGTGTTATAGATTAGTTGGAGTTTAGCCGAAAATATATATTTACATTTTCATGTAGCTGCTATTTGGAAAGGATTTGCTTGTTTAAGCTGTAATTGAACATAAACACATTTTTCAAAACTATATCCATACTAAACTATATTCAAAATTCCAATTCTAGTTGAAGTAACATCTTATGTGCAAAGGGTATCATACTGGGACATTGTGGAGGACTCCGGGCTCCAAATTATCACGCTTTGGGGACCCACAATTGGAAATTTCGAGAATATAAATTTGGAAATTCTAGATTTGCCATCCCCAAAAGGCAGTAAAACCAGGGTCCGTTGCATATATATATATATAAGTATATATACAGATATGTAAAAATACACATATGTATATATATATATATATCTACAGATGTATGTGTAAATACATTATGGGGTGCAGTGGGGTGCAAGCTTTCCTTTTGAATTCCCCTTCCCCAAAAACCCTGCCAGGACACACAGATCTTCGAGGCCTTGGAAGGTCAGGGGCATCGTCAAACCCATCCAAACCCCGGTCAGGTGGGACAAATCCCCGTGACACGGTTCAATGGGATTGCCATCCCGCTACTGTAATACTTTCAAGGGGATTCCCTTGGTATTGCTGAAAGTTACCCAGAAAAACATGTTTCCACAACCATGGGCTCAAGCAAGATGTTTGATCACCTTTGCTCTTGTGAATCAGTCCCCAAAAGGCGCCCACAACCATCCTCATACCCAGCCAGTGTGCATCTAGTGATTTGCATATATATATATGTATATATATATATATATATGTATGTATGTATGCATTCACATATATATATAGAGAGATAAGTATACACACATATGCATATATATATATATGTATATATGCATATAAATATGTATACACATACCTCCCCCTTAGTTTGTAAAAGAGACTCTGGACAGCACCGAACCACGTCGCATTGTCTCCTGAGATCACGGGGTTCCCATCCCCGGTGTCGACCCCAGGCCTTCTGGCGCCTGCGCCGGGCCGCGGCAGGGCCGTAGCCACAGCGCCTGCTGCGCCCTGCAGGGCGCGGTCTACGTGCTGGGCGGCCGCGACGCCGCGGAGCAGACCCTCACCTCGGCCTGGGTGTGACAAACACGAAGTGAGCCACGTGCTCAAAACCCGGGTAGATGAAGGCTAGGGAAACTCCCAACCATATAAATAGCTGCGGATATCCGCCTTCTTAATTCTTGAAGCATGGTTCTGGGTAGACCTTTTTTGTTCCGGGTTTTGATGATGACTCAACTGCTCTCGGCGGTCTTGGCGCGTTTGTCTTTGGAATTCTGAGTTTGTTTTTAGCGGGGTGCTGTAACAAGGTTGGTTGGTTGTCTTTGAAATTCTGCTCGTTTTTAGGGGGCCTGAAGAAAATTATGTTGTTTGGTTCTGTTCGTTTTTAGAGGGAGAAGGCTGCAAAACAGACAAACAGTTTATTTGGGTACTATGCCAAGGTTTGGGAAGGGTGAACCTCGAACTTTGCAATGTGTTTTTTCGTGGTCACCTACTTGTGTTGTGGACATATGTTTACATACCTGATTCGTTTCACATATGGCTTTGGGTCAAGACCAATGGTACCATTTTGGGGTAGGTGCACCACCCATTTTAGTCTAATTTAGTGGGGATTGGGATGTTCACTGGGGGTACGGGCTTTCGACCCATGGCCATATGTTTGGATGCGAGCTTCGGGAGTTGCTGCGGCTTCCTGATGTTTGAATGCTTTTCAACAGCTTTTAAACTTCTGTTTCTTGGTTTCTGTGTGAATCCGCCCGCATTTTCTAGTGCCACCTCTGGATTTGGGGTGCCTTTTCCGAAAGCGCGGGATAGGAAAGCTTGGCAACTTGAGCTTTTGGCCGCTTTGTGCGATACACTTGGGAATCCCCTTTACAGTGATCAGATGTTCGTAGGGATGAGAATCACGCGCATTGGCCGTTCACAGAAAGGGGCAGCCATTTCCCACACCCCATGCTAAAAGCAGGATCCTCCCGTTGCAGAACGCCCCAGCCCCTATTTCGTGTATGGGGCATGGTGCTACTCCCAATAGAGGGTCCTTACCTATACACGCCCCCTGCTGGAGGCCCGGCGCCAAGAATTCTCCGGCGCAGAAGGGATGTCAGCGGGTTCCGAATCTCTTTGTTTTCAATCGTTGTAGGGAATCCAAACTCTGGAAAAAGAAGGGCGTGGAGTGTTTGAGCGGGGTTCCAACACCGCATTTGGCATCCTAACCTAAGTCACTGACAGGGCTGAACACCAGAGTGCCAATAATTCACACCGCATCGCATCGCTTTTGCAGCAGCACATAGATTACGTCCCCTTGGTGTTCAACGTCACCTGGGCCGAGTTAAACTGAGTTTTCTTTTGGGGTTATGCCTGAAGGGAACTGTTGGGAGCTCTGCTTAGTCTTAAATCCCTTTTTATCAAGTCAATTATCACGATGACATTTATGGCCCAGAGGTACATGAGGTAGGTTCTCATGTAGTCAGTTGCATGTTGTACATTCAAGTGGTTGCCAAAGCATGATTCAACCACTGCTTTGGCTCAAGTGCTGAAAACAGCGCGTTGCACCGCGCTAGCCCCAAGGTTAAGGGAGAGGTCGCAGTCACGGAGGGGTTCGTTCCTTTTAAGGTCCTGGGTTCCCCCGTTGTTGACAAAACTGTGTTTCCCTCTCCTTTGAGTGGTTATCAGCCGTAACGCTTTTCGGGTAAACGAACCCTTCCGTGACTGCGACCTGTTGGTCGCACATGGAAGTCGGCCCTCACCGCGGCACACGCGGTGGGAAAGGGCCGCGTGCCCGATTGTACAACACTCTGCAACAGATCGTCGTCGACGAGTACAAGCGGCAGAACAGACGATTCCGGTGGGTCAGATTTGCGGACGCCTCGAAGCAACAGGTCGAGGCGCTCTTCTCCTGGCGTGAGTCACTGGATAGTTGGCACCTGTGGAATTTTGACCAAGAAGCCTTCGACGTGATCCAGGCCGCGGACAACGCTTATCAGCAGCGTCTCGCATTGGTTGAAACCGCAGGAGTGGTCTTGCCGCAGGGCGTGCCATCTCAGGATCAAGCCGCAGCCTCAGGCGCGGCGGGAGCATCGAGCAGTGCAGCGGACTGGCTTCGTCCTCCGACGCCTCCATCAGCTTCCTCCTGGTTGCAAGATTCGCGCACTCCTTTGCCTCGCATTCGGCCATCTGCAGAGGAAAGACAAGCCGCAAAGTCAACTCTTCGCGGGGTATACGCTAAAGCTGCGGAAACGCGGCGGGAGAGCAGCAGGGAGCGATCAACACAAAGATCGAGGTCCCCATCGCCAAGAAGGTCGAGGTCTCCATCAACATCACCGAGACGAGGACCAACTGCTGCTGCCCCTGTGGAACCACGGGCCCATAGTGTTGAACCCGCGCTTGCGCGGGAGGGAAGGCCATCCAGAACTTCCCTAGCCACTCGGCCCATCGTTTTGGCTCCACAGAATAGCATTTACCCTGTGACGAGGTTTGACGAACACGGTACCTGGGTATTGGTGCGGGAGGCATCACAACCACGTGAAGCGGCTCCTCGTCGGCGAGCGCAACGGACGTCTGGGCAGCTTCGCCAAGCCGATCCTTACCTCCTCGCTGACGAGACGTGGAGGGACCCGCCAAGGAGGTCCTCCACGAGCTCACGCTCACGGTCTCCTGACCGCCGCCCGGCGCCTGCGGAAACCTTCCGCCTCGACGCCTACAGCTCGGACGAGGACCCACCGCAAAACTTGGAGTCCATCAGGACGGGCAGGTCAGCATACGTGCCTCGGCGCGTTTACGAGGCGCCGACTCACTCCGAGCCCATCGCGCTTCACAGCCGAAGAATCGGGGCAGTTCAACCGCCGCCCCCAAAGGCCGCTCCCAAGGTCATCTTCGGCAGCAAGCCACCGTTGCCCAAGGAGGTCCCCAAGGCAGTTTCTCCAGCGCCTGCAAAGGCAGACATCCCGAGGAAGTCACCGCCAAGGGCCAGATCTCCGGTTCGGACTCAGAGTGCATTCGGGTACAAGGCACCTCCGCGAGGCTTGAACAAGGCCGAACCCAGAAGCAAATCGAGCTCAAACCCGCCACAATTCGGGTACATCGTCAAGCCGCCACCTCCGCAGGTCGTTCAAGCAGCTGCTGCTAGCGCTGCAACTCCTGAAGCTGGCACGCGATTCCGCTCGCCACCAAGGAGGGCACCGCCTGCGCCCCCGCCGCCGCCACCTCCGCCTGGAAGGCCGGTGCCGCCCAAGGAGCTTGTTGTTGCTCTTGACTGGCACGGAGTTCTTGACGTTGGGCAGCAGGGACCCCACCTCAACCCGGAAGTGATCCGACATCTCGTTCAGTTTGCCGCGGACTACGCACCTATAAATTTTATAGTGCTATCCTTCGTAGGCAGGGCTGCAAGCGAGTATCGCCGCCGCGAATTTCAGGTCGCCCTGGAGCACGCGCGGACAACATCTGGACTCACTTTTTCTACGATAAAAATCGTTCACGAACGGTTGGGAAGGGGAGGCAAAGCAGACGCCCTGCAAGGGCTGGGCGTACACGCCCTTATTGACGATACAGCATCGATTGTCCGTGAAGCTCAAAAGACAGGCATCGCGGCGTTCCGCAACTTTCCGCACTTCGGTCCGAGCGGATTTGCCAACGCGCTTGAGAACCTTGGTGAGTTCATCGAGTCCCGGAACAGACAATCCATTCCGGCGGCAAGGGGCCTGCATCCATCGCAGTACCTCGAGGAGATCCACCGATCTGCATCCCAGCTGCCCGCCAGCCGGGTACTTCGATAGCCATTGCTGCAAGCCGTTAAAACCGTCGCTTTGCGCGGTACAGCTTTTGCAATTACAAGCCTTCGATTTGCAGACAAATTCTCAATACAGCTTGGCAACATCCCTCGATAAAGCACCATAGTGCGGCAGTGCGGATCAATCAATCTACAAGTACAATTACAAATACAGAATTCATCAGGTGCAAAGCAGCAGGGCGCATTTTCTTGAGTGGCTCACTTGAGCGTTTCGCAACGTATTTTCTTGAGTGGCTCACTTGAGCGTGTCGCAATCAGCTGCCAATCCAGGGATATCTCCTCGTAGCACCTTTTGACACGCTGCTCAAAGCGCGTGGAGCTAGCTTCGTGTGAGTGCAAAAGTTGCATTGCTGTGTCATGGCTTCAACGGGTTTGTCACCGCCATCAGAACCCCGTTCAAGGTCAACCCCAAATAGGGATTCCGAACCGGACGACCCTGACCTAGCCATGGTTCCTGCAGTTATGTCCACAGTTCGCACATCCACACCTCAAAGAGCAGCCCAAACACGACCATCATCACCCCCGAGTGGTCCGATCGTGTCAGAACCGACATCATCCGAAGCTTCCCCAGCCATTCAGTTTCCTTCACAGGGATCGCAATTACCTGACCCGATGACTAACGTACCCGCTGCGGCATTTATAGCTGGAGCTGCGGTGCAGCAAGCTCATCGAGCATCCGACCTCGCTGCCCAGGCAGCCAATCACGCCTTGCATCAACAGCAGGCCGCCGATCAGGCGAGACAAGAGGCCGGATGGATCAGGGAAAGGGCTGTAAGAGAAGTTTCAGACGTTAGGGTTCAGGCCGCTCAGCTAGCTTCACAAGCACAGCAGGCTGTTCAAACAGCACAACAAAGTGAGGCTCAGGCTAGGCAACTCATTGAGCAGACACGACAGGAAGCCTTAGGCCATGTCGAGAACGCACGACAGGTTGTTAATGCCACTCAACAGGACGCTCAGCAAGAGGTTCAACGCATTGTTCAAGAGGCTCAACAGGCAATCCTACAAAGGGAGCAAACCATTGCCAGTCAAGAGCATACCATTCGTGGATTGTCTCAGGAAAATTCTGTGATGCATCAACGACTTGGTGATCTCGAACGTGTTGTTGCGCAGCTCACCCAACAAGCTCGTGCGACCCCTGTTCCGATGCAAGAGTCCCCGCCAAAAGCCGCATCAATAGCCGAAACAGCTACGGAAACAAGCGCGGCTAAAGCCTCAAGTCAAGGCACAGTTCCTCCAGGAACCCATCAGCCGGTTGGAGCACCTCAGGTTTCACATTCACAAGATGCCTCCGGTGTTGCCGCATCGTCGCAAGGGAATGCTTTTCCAAGTATTAACCCCGACCCTCCGTGTGGTTCTGTTCAAAGTTCAGGACTTGGTCACGATGCCCCAGCTGATTCAAGGGACCCGGGTGGAATTGATACAAGTCAACTTCTCGTAGGCCATTCGACAGTGCTAGGAGCAGCGTCCTCTGTTGGAGACGCAGCCCCCGGCGCGTCGAGGACTAGCGGGTTGAGTAGAGACGGTCCAAGGGATCAAGCCGATGTGAGAGTGCAAGTGACGGCTTTAGCGGAAATGGTTCAGCAGCTTTCCCAATTGGTTGCTAATCAAGTGGCTCCGCCACCTCCGCCTCCGGCCGCACCACCTCCAGTGCCTCCCATCCCCCTTTCTGGGGCGCCGCCTCCGCCGAAAGCTGGCAATGGCACTCATGTTCCACCAGTACCAATCACAATGTTGGGAGGGTTATACTCGTCATCCCCGCAAGCGCCATCGGCAGCAAGCTCCGACACATCATCAGACTCCAATGGAGATGATGATACCCCACAATGTCGAGTTTGCGGCGGCAGCCATGAAGACACTGATTGCCCATACCTCACCATGAATGGTGGTGGGGGAGGTGGGGGAGGCCCTGGCCAGTTCCCCAATGCAGACCCGTCTCAAGCTGCCGATCCTAGTGTAGGCATGACCGTCACCGATCACGCCACGCATGAGGAATCCGTTGTTCGCGTCAAGGACCTCAAGGATCTCGTGTTGCCATCCCCTCCGGAGAACGCTGGTCAGGCTAGAGGTTTCATCAACCAAGTTTTGATGGCCATCGGTCGACTCCAGAAGACCCCCGGAGATGAAGTTTACCAGTGGGCCCAAGCATGCATGTCCTCCACCGAGCAAGAACTCGTCGCGGACAAGCGTTTCCCACGGTTAGATCGTGAAATAGCCGCAAAGCTCCTTAAGACCTGCCGCAAAGGTAAGTTCGGGCTCTTGTTTCAGAATATGGTTGAACAAGAGAGAATCTCGTCAGGTGGGATGCCCGTAGGGAGAATCATGTTGCGTGCTATCTTCAAGCACTTTCAGTTAGAACGAGGTAGGCTCGGAACCTTAGGAGGTCGCAACTTGTTAAAGTTGTCTCTTGCAGGCCCGTCCCTTGCTGACCTGGATGCCTTTCGGGAGAAGTACGTTTACGTGCTGACCGCAATTCCCGTGGCAGAACAACCCAGGGAAACAACCTTGTTTGATCATCTGTTGGATGAGCTGGAAAAGTGCACTGCGCTGAAGCCTAAGGTAGAAAAGGCACGGGAAGCCCCTTTCGGTAGCCACCGTAGGAAGCCGGAATGGTTGTGGTCCAAGGTTGATCTAGCCTTGGAGCTCCATCAGGACAAGCGGAACAGGGATGAGTTTGACAAAAGTCTTCAAATCAAGCCAGCCGTTATGTCCCAGGGGAATAATTCTAATGCCATGCCCGCAGCAAGCAGCGAAGACAAGCCCAAGAAAAGTAAGAAGAGCAAGAAGGATAAATCTGCTGACCAGCAGACTCCGGCAGCCCCTGCGCCGAAGGTTAAAGCTCCAAAGCCGCCTCCTCCTAAAGCTAATGCAGCTCCAGCCCCAAGGGTAAAGGTAAGGGCGGTTCGAACGATAACCTTACTCCTAGGTCTAAGGCCATCAGTAAGACAGCCACTATGACCGCGGCGGAGAAAGCCAAGATGCCGTGCATGTTTTATGCCTATAATTCGTGCAAGGCCAAGCAGTGTGCATTTCTCCACAGTGATTCCAACAAGTACACTGGTCCCAAGCCCAAAAGTTTGTTGTCCCCGCCGCCGCCAAAGGCGAGTGCAGCTGTTGCACAGCTCATTCCGGCAATGGCAAGCGTCGCCTCCGATGACAATCGCATTAGTTGGCTTTGGGATACTGCCGCAGGGAGACACTTGATCGGACGTCAAGCTTTGAATAGCAACATGATCAAGTGCGTGCGCGAGAGCAGCACACCCGTAGGTTTTGCGACTGGGGGTGGTGCCCAACAAGGCACTACTTCATTAGGGTTCGAGGACAGCCGAGTGATACCTGCTGAAGAGCAGGTGTACGTCCTCCGTGATTGCCCACCAGCGCAATCCATCGGTAAGACCGTAATGGATCAAGGACACCTTTTCATTTGGGATCCACGTGAAAACGTTCCATACCTTGTGCCCCCAAAGGACATCAGTAGATGTAAGATTAACGTGCCCCGCAATGCGCGCATTAATGCATCTAGGGTAGTGGAATACGTTCCCCAATATGATGAAGTGGTAAAACCCAAGTTGGCAGAGTCGTCAACTCACCTCTGGCCGATTGAAGCCGCTGCTATGAGCGCGGCCGAAGACGATGTCGTTTCTCTGTGCGATGACTCGTGCCAAGCGTCAGATGAGGGTGAGATAGATCAGGTTCCTGTGAACATGCTAGCGGCCGAGGAAGCCCCTCCTCCCGAGGACGAACTTCCATTGATCGCCTTCGGAGATGGTGACCCGACACATGATACTGCGTTGAAGGAGCAAGCCAAATCTCCTGAGCACATGAGGTCCCATTTCCCGAAGAACCCGTTTTGCAAGGTGTGTTCAATCTCAAAGACCACTTCCGCAAGGGTAGCGCACAAAAAGGATGCAAGATCAGACGACAAAGTCGATGTCCCAACCGCACCATTTCAACAGTTGGCTACCGATTCCGTGATTCTTGCCATGGGCGATGAACACCTCGGAGTAGGTTTCGGTGGAATCAAATCTCACCATGTAGTACGTGATGTTTTCTCAGGCGTTCGACTTGCCTACCCTGTGAGTAGGCGGGACACGCAAGCGCATGTCAAAAACTTCCGTCAGTTCATGGGCCTTCGGGCCACTGATTCGCCGCCAACGTGTCTAGTAAAAATGGATGCAGCAGGAGAGCTCGAAGGAGCGGCCCACGAAGTCGGTCTCGTCCCCGAGACAAGCTTACCGAACAGGTGGCCACACAACACCGTTCTGGAGCGCGACATTCGCGAAGAGAAGGAATGCTGCCGCAGCATCCACATGCAATCAGGGTTGCCTTATTCGTTGCATACGTTTAGTTACCCATTTGCATGTCTCTCCATGTCGTTCGACAGGCCTGCACCATTCAGCCCAGGGAAAACCCAATGGGAAGCCCTCACCAAAGAAAAGTTCCAAGGGAAGAGATGCTGTTTCGGGCAATTGGTTTGGTACAGAACCAAGACTCCTGGCAAGCGCACTCTCGATCCGAACATGGCGCCAGCGCTCTTTTTGGGTTGGAGGGTCGATCCGGGGTTGCGGTACCGTAATGTGGTCAAAGTCATGGACTATGAAGCCTTCCGTAAAGATGGTTCCATTTCCGTTCACGATGTTCCTGAACCGGAATTGTTCGTTGAGGACGGAACCCCAAGCTTTCCGATTGCAGCAGCAGCAGATAGAGCATTGCATGGTGGCAAGACAGAAGGGTCTGATCCCCCACCTATGCCCCTGCGAGAGGCGCCCTTTGGTGCCCCACCGACTCCATCCGCTGTCAAACCAAAATCCGTGTACATAACTGTTGAGAGGATCATCAAGTTCAAGGAAACGCCAGGTTGCCGTGCATGCACCGGTCATTCCAAGATTCACAGTGTCGAATGCAAGAAGAGGTTCTCCGAACTTGTCTCTGCAGATCGAGCTGAAGCAGCTGCAAAAAGCGCTGCCAAAACTGAATCTAAGGAACCCATTCCCATTGTGCATACTGAAGGGGATGAGGAGCTAGCTAGAGCAATCCACGCATCCGAGCATGGAGAGGATCCTAAGCCCGCAGTTAGTGCAGAAGATGTTGCGCATGAATTTGATGCAGCCGAAGCTGGGGAGCCCGCTCCCTCAAGACCCGGTGGCTCATTTTTCGATACTGCGCCAGCGACAGCCGCTACATCGCAAGGTGAAGATTTTTGGGTGTTCAAAGAAAATGCCAACTGTTTGGTCCGATACCATATCATGCCAAGGCAAAATCTCTTTACCCCAAAAGAGGTCGAGGATTGCCCCGTTTCCCCAGAAAGATTTACTGCAGCTCGCACCACTCGTGCCGTGTTTCAGGGGGGCAAAGCAGACAACATCCATGATGGTTGGTTTGGTAGCCGACCCAATCGCTCACTTGGAGATGCATGGACCGGGTTCACAGTGTTCAAGTTAAAACCCATTCAGTCCGATTGTGTTATCACCACAGGTGCAGCCGTGATGTTAGACTCCGTACCGCCGACACCTCTCACCGAAGCGTCAAGGAACGGTCGTCCGAACACATTGCCAGTTTTTGGCATGCCATGCAGCGCAGAGGTTGAAGCTCCACAGCGCAAGCAGTTTGAGGTTGGAAATCATCGTGCCCGCAAGAAACAGGCGCGTATTGACAAGTTGCCTGTGATGTTCGAATACGCATGTTCACCAGAGTCCAATATGGGTCGCGTGTTTGAAGGTCTTGGCATACCTCATGTTAGGCTGGCTAAAGAGTTTATCGACCTCAGCACAGATGAAGGAGAAATCCAGTTGCAGTCGCAGATTGAAGGTTGTGATAAACCCAACCTCTGGGCCGCAATCCCCTGTACATCAGGTTCAGCATGGCAACGCCTTAATAAGGCCAAGTTAGGAAGCCAGTTCAAAAAGAAACTGAAGCAAAAAGTTAGAGAGTCGAGAGAGTTGTTCTCCAGATTCAGACGTCACGCAGAGACTGTCCTCCATCAGGGGGGTAGTGTTTCGTTTGAGTGGCCAAGGGATTGCGACAGCTGGGCTAGGGATGATGTTTCCGCATTCTTTAGAGAATATGCACACGTCTTCACCCCAGCGACCTTCCATGGTTGCGCCCTAGGCCTGAAGGACAGCAATGGCTATCCCATCAAGAAGCCATGGAAAGTCATGACCAGCAATAGCACACTCGCGTCCGCACTAGGTGCATTCAAGTGTCCGCACGAAAAAGGGTATAAACATTCGCTTGCAGCAGGTAACAAGACCGCAAAGACCGCTTTCTACCCCGAAGGCATGTGTCTCACAGTTGCCCGTGCGCTGTATCCAACAGTTCAACCCGTTGTGCCTGCGATGCCTGTCCAAGTGCCATTGCCTCTCGATCACCGGGAACGTGAACAGCAGTTGAAGCACATATCCCCTCTCTCTGGTTTGGAAGATATAGGTGTTGCTGTTGAGTCAGATGAAAAGTGTCACAACATTCTTGAGCAAGTTCTTGATGTTGAAAATCTCATCGCACATTCCCTAGGACAAGTCACAGAGAAGAAGGATCCTGAGATCACCGCAATGGTGACCAGACTCTTGTCACGTGCCGAAATGTTGGCTTCCCCGGAAGCTCTTGAAGCCGTTCGACTTGAAGCCACAGGCCTGGAGAAAGCCGGTGCTTGGGATCTAAATTCAGTCCGAGAGTATGATCAAGTCGCTGCTGAGGCGCGACGATCCAGTATAAAAGTCCATTTCGGGCAGTTGATGTCGCTAGCATCCGTCAAGTTCGCCGAACTCGCGAAACACCTTCAGAAGATGAAAGGTAGGATTGTGTATCGCGGAGACTGTGCGAAAGACGAACATGGCGCAGCAGCTGTCTACCAAGAGTTGGGAGCAAATCCCACGAGCGTACAAGGTCTTAATAACTGTCTCGCTTATGGATCCCTGCCAGGGAATTCCACCACAACAGCGGACGCTATAAAGGCTTATGTGCAAGCACTGCTGAAGTCCAAGTACCAAACTTGGATCACACTCCCGCCTGAGCTCCGGCCAAGGTGGTGGCGCGAGCGTTTCGTGAAACCTGTGGTTTTGCTCGTTAAAGCTCTTTATGGGCATCCTGACGCTGGCGGACTCTGGGAGGCACACCTCAAAGGGTTCATTAGTGAACTTGGAGGGCGTGAGGTCGCAGAGTTTCCTGGAAACTTCTGGTTCAAGGAGTCCGGGTTACTTCTCTCGACATACGTCGACGACTTGACATTGGCCGGCCCCAGCCACCTTCATAAAGACTTCTGGGAAAAGTTAACAAGACTGGTTGATATAGAACCCCCAGAAGACATATATCGGGTGCTAGGCAGGAACCACCTTTTGATAGATGCTCCAAAGGACCCAACTGAACCCGATCTTAATGCCGCAATGGGCAGATTGAAAGGGGGCATGGCGTTCGACATGCGGGATTATGCCCGTCAGACGGTGGCATTGTATCTTGAGGTTGCACAGCTAAAAAGTGAAAAGTTGCGTGATGCCACCACTCCATTCTGTCCCGCTGGATCCCTCGATCCTGCAGATGACGCCTTGGAGGGTGAGCTCGGCTTCGCTGCTTGCCGCGTGTTGATGAAAGCCTTGTGGCTCGGCCGTTTGGCACGCCCAGACCTGGTCAAGCCCATTGGCGACCTTGCCTCATTTGTTCAAAAATGGTCTAGAAACTGCGATAAGCAGCTACATAGGCTTGTTTGCTACATAAACAGCACGGTCAACAGCACGCTAGTAGGCACAGTCCAAGATTCGACTGAGGATTTGCATCTGTCCCTTTATGTGGACGCCGATTTCGCCGGAGAGCGAGATGCAAAATCCACGTCCGGAGGATTCTTGATTTTGAGTGGTCCGCACACGCATTTTCCGCTTGCGTGGGTATCCAAAAGGCAGACATCGGTCTCCCGGTCAACGACCGAGGCGGAGATTGTATCTCTCGCATACTCCCTTTATCAGGAGGCGCTCCCTGCGCTTAGCTTGTGGGAGCTGATCTTGGACCGACCATTCCATCTCAAGATCCACGAGGACAATCAGGCGACTATCCTCGTAGCAAGGAAAGGTTTCTCATCCAAGCTACGCTGTGTCCAGCGAACACACAAGGTGAACCTCGCGTGCATCGCAGAGCAGCTTGAAAGCGAACACATCTCGATAGAATACGTCCAAACCGACATGCAGTCAGCGGACATCTTCACGAAAGCACTTCCACCCAACAAGTGGGACCATGCCATCCGGTTGCTCGGCATTCGTGTTGACCTTCCAGAGAAGCTTGAAGACGTTCGTGAAAGTAGAGCCGCTAAAGCAGCTGCCTAGTGCGCTGCAGCATGTCCGCAAAATTTCCAAAAGTGTGCAAAGTGCCTGGGTGATGCTTGAATAACTTGTGTCAGTCGTTGTGATGTAAACTTGACTTCAAGTTGGCGTGGTAATGCGCCCAAGACACTCCCTCAGTGCCGTCAATGAGGGGGGAGTCAATTATCACGATGACATTTATGGCCCAGAGGTACATGAGGTAGGTTCTCATGTAGTCAGTTGCATGTTGTACATTCAAGTGGTTGCCAAAGCATGATTCAACCACTGCTTTGGCTCAAGTGCTGAAAACAGCGCGTTGCACCGCGCTAGCCCCAAGGTTAAGGGAGAGGTCGCAGTCACGGAGGGGTTCGTTCCTTTTAAGGTCCTGGGTTCCCCCGTTGTTGACAAAACTGTGTTTCCCTCTCCTTTGAGTTATCATGTGGTGTTTGACTGTCCCAGCACCCGAAAGTTTTTCAAACGGTTAAAACGGCTGGCTTGCTGAAGCTTGGGGCATGACTTCGGTGCACCGCCAAGAGCGGAATCACTGCGTATTCGAATCGGTCAGGTGGAGGTGTGGGATCTTCACGGCTGGCGCTCAGCCCCCGCGCCTTGGAGAAGTGGATGCCATAAAAGGCAGCGTCCGACGTCCTGTGTTGAGGTGCCGTGGATGGACGCGAAATCCGAGACACCAGAAGATGAAACCAGGGTGGAAGCCGGAACGTTTGTTGGTATTTTCAAGGGAATCGAACCATTCCAGGGCTTAGGAGGTGCGAAATGGATTTCGTCCATCCACAGTATTAGTCAATTACAGGTGAGTTGGTGCTGCTGGGCAGCAGCGGGGTACATGGGAAACCGCAGCCAAACCCATCAGAGGGAAGCTGATTGGTTGCATGACACGTGGGAAGCTCATTGTCCGTGCCTCAAAATCCCGGGAAAACAAAGAAAAGAACAAAAAACAGTCTGGGACTTCCAGGGGTGATCAAAGTCAGAAACTGGTGTGTCCAAAACGAAAGCCACCTGTCGCGGGGGCCCAGTAGAAAAAAAGACATGCCCAAAGAAGTTGATGCTGAATCTTCCTCCAACTTGCTGGTGCTCCGTAGGGAATGACCGTTCCGGGTGTGAGTGAGAACCGTTCCGGGATTCTCTTCCAGGAAGCCACCAGTTGGTTTCTTCGTTCCCTCATTCCCGGTAGGGCTGAGCCTAAGGAAGTCACCCCTAACACAGGGAAGTCCTCAGGGGTCATTCCAAGTTCTTTTTTTGGGACCGAGTCGTTGGGCTGATAACTGAGTTTGGGTCCTCATTCCCTGTGTTCGGGGTGAGCCTAAGGCTTCGCTTAAAGGAAGCCACCAGTTTGGTTTGTCTCGGGGGCCTTCCAACTCATCCCCTGCCTATCGCACCGAGTCGTTGGGCTGGGCGCGCCACAGCGCGGCTGCGGCGGCGCTGGGCGGCGTGCTCTGCATCTTCGGGGGATTCGATGGGCTGGAGGCTGCGAAACGGGTGGGACTGAGGAAACCAAAAGCCCTGAGATTCAAACCACCTTTGAAACAATGGGGGCAACCACCATTGTCTTCCTGAGGATTGTCATCCAGATGGGGTCAACCTTTGTTTTCATGGGGGTTGAACCCTAGGGAAGAGGGAGCTTCTACAAGAAACCCCGTAGAACTTTCGGCTGGATCAAACCTCCGTTCGTCGCTAGGCCCTGGACTCTGCGGAAGGGAGCCTTGGCCGGACTGCGTTTGCTTCATCCGGGAGGCTTCCCGGAGGTAGCCGTTTGTGTGGCTGGTGTGACCGGGTGTGACCCCCCAAAAGGCCCCATCAGGAGCTTTTGGCAACAATGGTGCTTTTTGCCATAGCTGCCAAATCAGGGGGCCCCTTAAAGAAATGAATTGAGGAAGGGGGTCCATAAAGAATCAAGTGTTTTGGTCGACCTTTTGCTCAAGCAAGACAACCCAGTGAGAAACTCCTTTTGGCCGGATTGTTTGGTTGAAAGTCCCTGAGAAACGGATCACCACACCAGGCGGCTTGGGCATAACTACTTGACACGCATTTCTTTCCAGGCCCCATGGCTTTACCACCAGCATGTGAATCAAACCGACGTGCTGCCAGCTCCTGTTGGTTTCATCAATGAGACGCTGCTGTTCGCGTGCATTTGCACACAAGTGAACATGCATCAAGTCATGGATTCGGGCGAAATATCTGCATAGACGTGTATGCACATATGCACATATGTATATATATATATATATGTATGCATGTGATTTGTTGCGTGTGCGGCTGATGACTAGCTATCATCTGGATGTGTCATATTTCATTGATTCCGATTTTCTATCGAAGCACAAGTCAGGATTTAGCCGTGCCAACTTCAAACATGTTGGATGTGCGTGCCTGTGTAGGCATATTTTGGGCCCTCGGTATTGTTCTTTGACCTGGCCGGTCTAACAAGGCAACAGCACGTGACTGCTCTATCAGAGTGCATCCGCTTCATGTAGCAAGTCAACAGCCCACTCGCAACATGTGCCCCTTTGCGTGGGTACCCATTTGGGGATGGTTGAAAGGACATTTCCCAGGGGTGCTGTCCATTTTGGTTTCTTCATTTTGTTGGACAATCCCGTTTTGACAGATAAGCGATCAGGATGGACAGCTGTGCCATCTCGCCAGAGTTCGCGCCGCTTCCTCCGTTGACCTTTCCCCGTGGGAAGCATGCCGCTGTGGCACTGCAGAAGGGCATTTACCTCATGGGCGGCATGGACAGCGGATACAGGCGCAAAGCACTTCGATTCGGCGGGGAAATCGGGTTGCCGGCAATGAAGCAAACGTCAGTGGGATGGGTGACCGCTATCTGGCATTCATTGACTCCGAGTTTGCGACTTGGCTCCGAGTTCCTGCTGCTTGGTCCTCTTGCTCAGAACTCCCAAGAAATGATACGGGAGCCATAAGGTCTTGCAAGCAAGGTGAACTTGGGCAAGCCCTGCTAGGCTCATATATTTGCTGGCCTTCTGCCAGCGATCAAGGTGGATGGGAGGGTTTTTCTTTGGAAGACCTTCATTTTGAACAGTGCCTTGCCCATGCCTGGCTCATTCGGTACTATGTCGGGCTCTACCTTTGGACATGCTCACAGTTTATTCGCTTGTCTTGAGCCATTGTCTCGGATGCAGATGGCGTAATCTTTTTAAGCCGGCTACTACAACCAGGCGTACTAACCACTTACTATCTATTCTGCCCCTTTAAGCACGTCAACTCAAGACTGGATGGGCTAAATGGTCTGTTACTTTTGCTTCAGAATCAGACATTCAGGATGTTTAGGGAACTCTGGGAAGGCTAGTTAGGACCAACGCTTCACCGTGCATCTGCGATTTGGAATGTTTGTGTTGTTGGGTTTTGTTCATTGTGCGGGGGCGGCAAAAGGCAAACCCTGATGCTACCCTATCAAGGTTTGGAACTGAAATCTCTAAAAATGGAAGCAGACATTTTATCTGACACAAAAGCAAAATGGACATGCTCAGGTACGAGTCCATGCAACCCTCGAATGAATCTTCCTTTTTTGAGGGTGCGATGCTTGAGTTCACTTCTGCAGGGAACCATTTTTTTCTTCTGTGCCCCCGTTGCACATCACCCCGCTGTAAAGGAAGCGCGATTAGGGTAATATGTATCACAAGGGCTATCTTTGAAACACGCAAAAAGGCGCGTCAGCGAACCAGTTTTGTTTGAGGCTATCCTTTGTCGTTTCGTACCCTTTTTGTGGCTTGGTCTCGGAGATTGCTGCTGGAGTTTCTAGACGTGGCTGAATCGATCTTGTCAGGCAGTACAGCTGGTGGTTGCTGTTTAGGTTCATCTCAAATGCAAAGGGTGACGTCAGAAGCCCCCTCAAGCCCTGGAATTTCAAATAACCAAAACGGGTGACGCCCCCTCGTGCGATTGAAAGAAGCGGGCACAAAGCTTCCTCAAACGAGATACCTTTGATAAGTTGCTGCGTTGCCTTTGCCACCTGACTCGGGTTTGCTCGCTTTTGTGTGCACATCGTTCTCTTCTTCGAAGAGGCACGTGCGGCTAGAAGGGTTGGTCAACAACAGTGCATCTCTCTCTTTCTCATTGAAATTCACTGGGGGTCTGGGCGTGAGAGGGCCAATATCATGTTTTTGGGCATCCATGTTTTCAGGCAAGCCTCGGTTTGGATTTGGACCTGAACATCTCCCAACAGGGCTCTAAACTGTTAGGAAGCTGATGTTTCCAACCAGAAGACCAACACTTGTCGCTTTTAATTTGCCCAGAGCACGAGCTTGCGGCTTTGCTCCAGATGTGCGCAGCACACGCAGAGGGCTGCTTGATTGGTTGTGCCCGGCCCAATTGCAAGATGTCATCTCTGTCCAGGGATTCCACAATCGATCCAGGCGAAGCCCTTGATAGTCATAGGCCGCACAAAAGCCACTGACTTTACCACACCCTACTGGCGTCATGTGTTTGATGTGCTTGCAAGGGTGTATCCAATCTGGCATGAAGCCGCATTCAGCACCAAATTCAGTGAAAACTCTTTCTTGGCTGCTTGACCTGCAAATTGACATGGAGCCCCAAACGGGGCAAGCCCCAAGAGGAGATTCCTCTACCAAATCTGCAGGAATGTGGTTTGGGCTCCATGTTGGGGGACCTCTAAGAAATCTCCCTTCGAATTCCTCTACAAGTCCCCCATGGAACCCCAAACGGGGTCCCCCAAAATGTTCTGTGCCATGATGCAGTTAGTTCAGTGTTTGGGTTGGGGTTGGTTCTCTCAACTTCACCAACCCCAACACCACACCAACCCATCTTTCCAGAATCTTTATCTGGTGAAGACCATTTTAGTGGCATCCAAACGGTTTGGACTTTTTTGGCCAATTCACTCAGGAAGTTAGTGAGTGCATCCAGCGAAATCCTCCACTTAAAGGGGCAGGGTACTTAGTAAGTGGTTAGTAACCATGGTTTCCCACTTACTAAGTACTGCCCCTTTAAGCCATGGGGGTTGCGGTCAAAAGGTCTTGTACATGGGACCATTAGGAAAACCACAATGATGATCATTCCCACTAGGAAAAGTTACCCATGGTCATGTTGGGGCCAGGAATGATCAACCTTCGTGTGGGTGTGGCTGCAATAAGCAGGTGCTTAGCCTGCGCCTGGCGCCTGTCTTGGCCTTTGGATGCCTGGCGCCCGCTGCCGCCGCTGCGCCGCGAGCGCTCGGAGTGCGCCGCCGCGGCCGCGAACGGCCGCGCCGTGGTGGTGGCCGGAGGTGGGGGCCGGTCCGCGTGGCATAGGGTGGGGTGGGGTGGGGTGGGGTTGGGTGGGGTGGGGTGGGGTGGGGTGGGGTGGGGGAGAACATCGAATGTTTGACCTCTTGTCCGTATCTCAGGAACCTTGACATGTACAACGCAAAAGGTTTAAAGGCGATCCTCTTGTTTGATCTCAAAACAAAAATCGATACTTCCTGATTCCGTTTCACATTTACTAGATTTTGATAGACCCCAAACGGTAAATGAACATAAATTTGGAGAAGACCCCAGAAAAAGGGCACCTCCAAAAGAAACGAGCCACACAAAAATATATCATGTAGGTGGAGGGATTTATGGCCACCAACCCCTACGGGCCTGGGCAACAAGTCCCCCTGGCCTAAGGGGACTTGTTGCCCAACCCCCGGGTCGGCAAAGGCGGAGGTACTTGGTGGCCAGCCTTCTCAAAATGCCAACGTTTCGGTTGTGGCTGTCCGGAAAGGTTAGCCAACAGGGGATCCCCACAAGATACACTCAGCCTTTGAGTAATCAAGGACCTCTTCAGGCTGGTGGTTGGGAGGTGTGATGAGGTTCTACACGGACTGACTCCACTTTGCTTCGCCGGTTTGCGTGCTAGGCGTGGCAAATGGCTGGACCACCTTGGGCAGTGCTGAGCGCTACGACCCCAGCATTGGCCAGTGGGAGGAGTTGAGGCCAGTCATTTGCTTCACGGTTGGGGGCACAATTCTTCCTGGCGTTCCTCGTGCTTGCCCACCACACAAGGGGATTGTGCCATTTACTTTGACCCTGGTGCACTTCCCTGAAGGAGGTGGCAAAAAATGAAGCTTTGGTTAGCAGGCTTCATTTCTTTAGCCAGGGCTAGCGCAGAACAAGCTCATGTTTTGTCCCGGGCCAATCAACTCAGCGTCAATTTTGGCGTAGAGAGTTCAGGTGCCTTTGTGTTTGTCGTGTTTTTCCAACCTCTGCGAATTCCCGAAATGTTGCACCACCAACACCTCATCGTAGATTGCCAGGTTTGAGTTTTGAGAAGTTGACCTGATAATCAGTGCCCTTTGGGTTCTGTATTTGGGTATTTGGGTCCATCCCCTACACAGTCGTTTCCTTCCAATCAAGATTGTAGATTTGGAGTGGCCATCCCAACCCATTTTGGGACCCAGCTTGCCGGCGAGTGCGAATGCCGTCAGCTGCCCTCCCGGCAAAGTTGAAGTGAGTTCCTTGAAGGCCACCCAGAAAACTGAGCAGTCCAAATCAACCCGTGGTTTCCCTTGAGGCCCTTGTGTTATCCCAAGGATTGCGGAGTAGGATTAGGCATTTGTTTTGAACAACCCCGACAGTTGCAAACCCCAAGCCGATGGTTTTCTTCTGCTTTGGCTAGGTGACATCTCTGTGTGAGCTGGGATGGATGCAACCTTACGAATGCTGGTTGGTAAACCGCGCTGCCAGCTACGACCAGAGCCCCGGAAAGGTAAGCTACCTCCTCAGAAACTAGCAAGGGCCCCCCACCCACGTAACAACTGTAGCTTCCAGATAAAACCCGATACTGTTATGAACCACTTTCCACTGCCTTAGCTTTTAAACAGTTCAGCCCGTTGGTCCAGTGGATGCCCCAGCATATTGCAAGTACAGTAACCACACTTCACCTCAGAGAACCCCAGAACACTTAACCCCAGAACCACACTTAACACATATCCCATCAACTCTCAGTGTTTCTTGTTCCACTTGCCATCTGAAGTACCGTCCAAATGGCTTCTGTTGAGTGTAGTGTTCGGCGTTTCATTGATATTGTGAAAATGCACAACACCATTCACTCTCAATCCAAGCGTACCTTTGGATTGTACTTTTTGGGGGCCAGGTAGAAGCATGTTTTTCTGGAATTGGTTTCTTAAGTTTTGTGCTTTTTATACAACAAATACGGGGACTCAAAAAAAAGAAACGATACTGCCGCAAGTAAGTACTTCTAGGTCCTCCAGCTGTGCCCTTTCTCACTTCTTTTTTTTGGGGAGGGTTCCCCTACTAAAATTGACTACAGAAAAGAATCGGGTACCCTTATTCTAACCTCTCTACTGGAGGACCTAGACTTTCGACCGTGCCTCATATGGCTGTGGGTCGAAAGCAATGGTATCCCATTTTGGGGCAGGTGCACCACCCATTTTATTTAGTGGGGATTGGGATGTTCACTGGGGGTACGGTTTTTTTTGACCCATACAGTATTTTTGGTCAGTTGGTAAAACAGATTCATCATGGAATGAAATAAATAAATTGTGGGATTATAAATTACCATATGATATTTATGGATGGCCATCCAAACCATCGCCCCGCTCGCTTTTCGCCGCTTCGCCAGTCCCATGCGCTCCATCCGCCGGGAGCTGGCGGCGATCTCACACGAAGGCCAGGTCTACGTCTTGGGCGGCGTCTCCTTCGGCGGGCGCTGCACCGCCAAGGCCCCCGGCTGTTGGGCTTTGGTGTCGGTGGGTTTGTCCGAGGTGGAAAAAGACGTCCAGTTGCTGAAATGAATATGTTGTTTGTTTTGTTTCCCCCCTTGATGGTTTTAAAGGGATTTGTTTTATCACTAGTGGACATGTTTGTCGAGGTAATTAAGCCAATTGAAGTAGAGTGTTGAGGTTTAGGGATTGTGTAGGATGGCGTTTTGGGGTAGGGTTGTGGAAGGCGGGTGCTTTTTCTGTTTGGTTCGAACCACTTGGCTCATAGCTGGACATTTGGGAGTTTGTTTGTTTTTCCGGGCGAGTTGAGGGTGCCGCGCTTGGTTGGGGATATAACAACATGCTTTCAGTCTTAGCGGCCTACCATGATATTTGCGAGATGTCCAAAGCCAACCCTTTTCACCTTTTGGATTCCTTTGTGTCGCGTTGCGGTCCCAAAGGACAACTATTGGTTTCTAGGTCCTTGAGTCCTTGAGGCAGAGAACAGTTGCACCTCTGAACGGGGTTCTGTGAGCAGGATCACCCCCAAGGGTTTCATTCTTCAGAGTCATGCAAGTTTTGGCTCCACGTGTTTACGCTTCCTCTCTCACAAAGACTTCGCCCCTGGGCCTAGCAGAAATGGGTCTTATAGAACATCCAGGTTATGTAGAAATGGAGCATATACTTTCATTTGCGTTTCAGCTTGTTGTTTAAGCAACTGTTGCTTTTAAAGGGAATGTATCACTGCTGGAAATATGTTCTCATTTTTCCCAGGGACCAAAGCAACTGGCGGCAAGCTGACACTAAAGTCAGAGGGGCCATAGACCGAGCTGATATGGACCTAGCTGAAGAGACGGCTTCAAGCCATCCACCCCACTGGAGATACTGTTTCTTTTCCGACTTTATGGGTTTCTTGTTGGTACGCTCCAGGTGCCTTCGTTAGCGCGAAGGGTATGTGTAGCGTGTTGGACCTAGCGTCCATCCAGGTTGACGCGCCACATGGGCCAGAGATTGTACGGGTATAGGGAGCCTTCTTTGGTGGACGTCGCTTAGGTGGGGATTCATGTCCACCGACGATTTGTGAGGTGGTTCCAAAAAACTCATGGCCATGTGAGAGGCTAAGTAATTTTGGCTATCATGGTCATGGCTTAAGTTGGCATAAGCGCAAGACGGTGGATGAAGTTGGCTGCGCAAGTGGGCCTCACATGCTCCGAGGTGGAATGCCTGTGTGACGGCGAGTGGCAGGCAGGGCAAAAAGTCAAGCCGCAAGATCTTTGGCTTGACCTCCCACAAGTTACGGATTAGGATTATGGACCCATCCCCCCATTTTGAACCCAGCCAAGCACATGGTTGGCCTGGGCCCCGTAGAGTGAGCATGTCGAGGCCTTCTAACAAAGGCTTTTGTGGGGCTGGGAACCCCACCATTTTGAGGGCAATTGATGTAGGAGGATGTCTTGTAGCTTTTCACTTGTTGGTCGGTTGGTTTGGGAAGCGACACTAAACATGGCGTCGGGGTCCACCCCGAAAAGGGGTTCGTGTTGGTTGCCAGACAGGAGGTCACGGCTTTGCACGACCCCCGCTGCGGGCTGGGCGCTGCCGCGGTACGGCTGTGAGGTCGGCTCGTTCCTCGCTGGCCGGCGTTCCCGGCGTTCCCGGGCAGGAGCCGATGGGTACGGGTCAAAATTAGAGCAGGAAGTGGACCCCAGGTTTTGGCCCATGTTGTTTCATTTTGGGTACCTATTCTTGACCCACAGATATGCCGGGCCATATGCCGGGCCTGGAGACCTGTCCGCTTGGTTGTGGACCCAGTCAGCCCAAGTGAGAGATGGGGGACCTCGAAGAAAGATTCACTCATGGAGGGGGTAAAGATCGTCCAGGGGGGCGACATATGTCTTGCTATGAGCGTGATGTTTGTTCTACTCTTGGTTCCCAACCTTGGCTTGACCAGAGCTAGCAGTTCGAAGCATCAACAAAGGCCTAAAAGAAAATGGGTTTGCAGAAAACCTGTCCCCGCTTAGATTGGTCTGAGCAGTTTCAGCTGCAAAGACCGTTCCCGGCTAAGCTTTTTGCAGAAATCCGGTCATAGACCGAATCCCAAACTATACATCCATAAATATGACCCCTTGGTATGAACCCCTAGTTTATGGCTCATTTGACCGTTGGCTGTGACTTCGTTATGGGAAATCTCTGAAATAGCCGTGGGTCCTATACGCTCAGGGTGAAGATGTTGTTGCGGTAAAGTTTCGCAGTAGCAAGGCCTCTTTCTGTGATACCAAGGACTCTTTCTGTGGTACCAAGGAACCGTTTCACAGTGACAAGAGAATTATGGTCGATTGTGATGTCACAGAATTCCCCACTGCCACGACCAAACCTGTTGAGGGACTCCTTTTCCACCCGCATCGACTGCAGTTGGTTTGGCGCCGGATTCACGCGCTCGTGCCACGTGCAGGAAGGCCCGAAGCTCATCAAGGACTTGCTCTGGCGCCCGGCCCACGCTGAGCCCGGCGGTTCGAGCACGGCAAGCGACGGCGACCGGCGACCAGCGGGCTATGCGGCGAAAACGTATGGCACGCCACTGAAAATCTTCGGATGGTCCAAGAGGATGTCCTGCCCGGTGGATCCCAATCACTACATCAAGGTAACCTGACTTGTTCCGGCTGGTTTGGCTTAAAGGATTGTTTGCTTGGTTACCTATTGAGCTGGTGAACCTGAAAGGGACGGTAGCAATGCAAACTTGCTGTTGGTATCTTCTCCATGTTGACGGGATGCAGGCGATAGGTTGACAACCGGGACTGTCTCATGGCAGATTGGTTGACCTTCTCAACGAGCTGTCGTTTCCAGGACTTCGTTGATGCCCACAACATCATCTCTTCCAAACAGAGCAGGGTTGTCTAAAGTTGACCAATGTTAAGCGGGGCCATTCCGAAGTTGACATGTGGATCAGGCGTGCCCCGCGCCAACGGGATTTGAGGATAGCGAAGGTTGGGGCTAAAATTAGCTCAGGTTTGAGAACTATCCCCCCAGGCATGGGCCGGAAGCACAGGTGGAACCACAGCTGGAGTGAAGCCCAGTGTGTGGCCACCCAAATGGTACTCTCTGGGTTCGGCCTTTCACCTTGGATGTATTTGAGAATGGCCCACTTACCAGGGTTTCTGGCCGCCCTTTGGCTGGGGCGGTTTTAGGGCCGCTACCAAAAGATCCCCGGATTTCGCGCCGGTTGTACCAAAGAATCCCTCTAAGAGCTTCTGATCCGGCCTCCGAGGCCGCAACGGGAAGGCTGGGCGCAAGGGGTTGTCTAACCGCGAAGAACCAAGAGAGGAAGTGGATGGGGAGAGAGATCCTCCCAAGTGGTTGGGGGACATACCCTTTTTGGTGACATCCTCCTTTTTATAACTGTCCTGGAAAAGCACCGGAGGGTTTTGGAAGACTAGTGTCCTCTTGAAAAGGACCCAGGTCGGCTGCCATGATGATCGGCAAAAGGGTAGATTCGCATGGAAATGATGTCCACCAAACAGCACATTGTAGGTTTATGATTTGAACCTTCCAGTGCGGAAGATAACTTGGCATTGTGCCAAAACTTCTAGGATTGTTTTGTAGGAGGCTCCAAAAGCCCTCCACCCCCCCCTTTGCTTCACGGGGACCACATATTGAACGACCCTGATGGACAAACTCCAAAATCCATATCGCACCATGGATGAAGCCCCAAGAATGCTTGTTCCGTGGTTGCCCCCCTATGGCCGGAGATCCTACCCTTCACCACGGATCAAGGCACCCTAGGAACCCTAAGAAACCTTAGGGAAACCATCATGTGGACGTCGATCGACCATGGGTTAGTTGTCCTGCTGCAAAGCGATGCAGGTTTCTCTCACCAATTCCCATTGCCCCACGAATGCGTGGCATTCGCGTATCCCCTTTCGCTCCGCAGGCGAGCGCGGAGCAAGGGGCCCAGGGGAAGTGGGTTCGGTGCCGAAAATTCAGCTCACCATGATGTGGGTCCTTTACTTTGAAATTCCTTGTAGGTTTTGGAAGGAGATAGAATTTAGATTATTTTGGAAAGCCACCAAGCACCGGAAAGCGGCTGGATTTTCATAGAAAAATGGTTGAACAATAGCGGGAAAGCGGGAGATACCATTCCGCTTTTCGGTGCCCTGCCCAATTGGATTCCACTTTGCAAACCCTGCATTGGCAAATGCTGCGGGCTGTAAATATGCATCATTGAGTCGTTCTGCTGGTAGGCCCTTTTCTTTAGCTAGATGGGGGCAAATGCGGAAACTTGCAAAAGCGCAGGGCTGAACTAGGTCAGCGAGTCTGAATAGAGAGGTTTATTTGAGGGGCATGCATCTCAGCCGTGGGAATCAAGCCATTGCAATTTGCTGCTTGCCACGTCAGCTAACGTGCCGCCATTTGGGCTCACCAGCCTGCTCCCACAGCCGCCCTACGCTTTTGGTTCTGGCATACTCTCCGCAGCCAAGATGAGCGCGGACACTGGTGCCATCATGTCGCTTGCTCAGTGGCACCCTTGTTCCTTTTGTTGTTTGTTTTGGGTGGGTTCCCCAGTTTTTCCAAAACTGAGCCGGTTTTTTGCTTTGCTTGGTCCCTTTGAAAAATGCCGGACAAGCATATTGAATGGCCAAACAAAGGCTGTGTTTAGTTTCCATGGTTGTGGAAACCATGACTTCAGGGCTCACAGATTTGGGGGATTTGCCATCACGGCTGTGTGTTCTAGGGATTCATTCCCCATTCTTTTCAACCATCGTTCTTCTCAAGAACCGATCGCTGTTTCCCCTGGGGTGATGGTTTTCTGGAAAGAAGGATCCCTGGAAAGAATGGAAGTGGAAGTGTCCCCTAGATGTGTTTGCCACTTTTTTTGGAGAATCGTTCGACCCCCTCGTAGTGAAGGATTATTTGTTTAAGGGGCTCGCCATTTTTTTGCATAAAAGGTGGCAAAAGACGGCCCTGTGTGCGTGGAAACCGGCAAGGTACACCTACACGGATGAGGCCCCGATGTTGGCCACTCATGCCTTCTACCCCATCGTGCAGGGCTTCTGTGCGCAGGCCAAAATTCCGGTGCAGCTGAAGGCGGGCGAAAGCTAAGACTTTCCCCGGTGTGTCTCAACATAGGGAGCCCGTTTTTGGGATGGCTTCAAAAGGGGAAGCAAATGGCCAGCCTAAAACTTTGCCGAGTTGTATGGGTGTGTCTCAAACCAGGGAACCCTGTTCAAAAGGGGAATAAACCGCCAGCAACTACCTGCAGAGGTCCCAATTTTGAGAAACAACTGTATTTCATTACTCTTGCAGTCAAGTTGAAGTTGTCTTGTGGTTTCCCTCCTCTTAAAAGGCAGATTGACGTGGAACGCCAAAAGCTGGGGAAGGGGCAAGAGAAACCCGATGTGTATTCGGGTTGCATGTTATGTGGAGAACCCCTCGTTCTCTTCAGGGTTTTGGGCGCCCAAAGCACATGGCAGGACATGTAGGTTTTGGCAGGATTGGGAACTCCGGATCAGTGGCCTGGTTGATGAATAGGGGGTATTCAATCTTACTCACTTCCAGAGTTCCTGAACTTTACACTTTTTGGGAAGACCATTTTAGTTGTAAATATGAAGTTTGGTGGAGCGTCCCTGTTCAAAATCAGGTAGGTTTGGACATGTACTTCATGGACTGGTTAGCCATCTATGGCCGTGCTGTTTTCTTGGGAGCGCACCCTTTTCAGGTGGCTTGAAAGGGAAGCCGAAGGGAATTTTTATGACACTGGCTGCTGGCTGGCTCTCAGGACATCTCCGTGGCGGGCCGCTTGCTCTCGCAGTTTCCGGAGTACCTTACGGATGCCCAGAGGGAGGACCCACGGTTTCACCTCTTCCCGGGGTCCCGAAGAAAAAAATAACAGACCAAAAAAAAACAACTTCCCTGGGCTGTTAAAAGGTTATCCGCGAGACCCCTACCTTGGGTTACGCAAGGAAAAGACATGTATCTTAGGAGTTGTCCCCTTTTTGTGTGAGGAGTCTCGGAGTCTCACACTCACCGAACACGCATGTTGCTTGGGGGTATGTCCTCAGGCTCCGCTTGGGATGCAGATGGCATGAGTCGAACAGGGTCCCGGAAAAACACAAATCTTGTTCTGGGCTGTTCAAAAGTCATCCGCAAGACCCCTACCTTGGGTTATGCAAGGAACCGGTACCAAGTGGCTTGAAAGTGGACAAGGAGCCTGCCAAAGAAACATCCCCAAAGAAACTTCAATTTCAAAGGGACACCAACGGGAAGCCAGCCATTTGCGGGTTCCCGGGTGCCTCTACTTTGAGACAAACCCAAGTGCCTGGTCATGATGTACTTTCACCCTTGGCTCCTGAAGTACATCAGAGGGTGCTTGGAGCCTTGGGGGTTGTACCGCTGGCGTTCTTTGCCCACCAAAAGATGGAAGAACAATTGGTTCCCTTGACCCCTGGGTAATGTGAGAAATCGCCTTTTCGTCACGGCAATGGCGCATTTTAGCAAATATCGCAGAAGAGGCCTTTTTCCACAATGGGAACAGAGTGCAGGCCCATCAATTGGGTATGGGTCAATATTAAACCACCAGGAATTGGACCGCAGGTTAAATCGTCCATGTTTCCATTTGCCAGGGCAAGCCATTTTTGAGTATGTTTGACCCACAGCCATGTGGCCATATGCCGGGCCTGGACCTGTCCGCTTTTTGACCCACAGCCCATTGGGTTCCCATTGCCAGGAGGACATTTTGTCGCAGCTCGGGGAGCTGGCAAAGAGCGGCGTTTTGGCTGCGGTTTGAGTCAGAATATCCAAGAACCCCTTCCCAAACTTCCATTTGCTTCATTTTTTTTCGAAACCCTTGTTGGTTTTAGAAGGGATTTATGACTACTGGAAATATATTTATATTTTTGAAGGGTCTTAACCAAATGGAAGCGAAGCAAACTGTGCTTCAAGCAGCGGCCACCCCTCCCCCTGTTTGCTTTGCAGACTCCTTGTTTGGGCCTTACCATGGCACCGGACAAGGGGTCCCTTCAAGAGAAGTTTTGTGTCCAGGTACCCTGCCAAGGTCTATGGTCACGAGAGGGAGGGCAATTTGGACCATGCTAATCAGGTTCCACATTTAGCGAGAAAAACACATTTTCGGGGGATTCATTCGATTTGTGTGGTTCCCGGAGTCTAGTCAGGAATGGTAAGCCTAAATTCGGAAAGAACAGCCGCCTTTTGGATGGTGCTGGACGGTAGTGCGAAAGGAAATCAGCAACTTCCAGGGAAATCCCACGTGGGTAGGACTGGGTAGGTGTGAAACATAATTAGATAACGGAAAGATCCTTTCTGGTCTGTGTGGGATTATGCTCGAGCCAACTTTGCTTACTGGTACATGGTAAATCGGGGTTTACGTTCTGGAAGCATTTCAGTTTGCAACACCTTCCCGGTTTTTCGTTGTCATTTGTTTTGCTGGTTTCTTCAGTTTTGTAGCCAAAGCTCAAGCAACTAGGTCCCCCAGTAGTGCCCTTTTACCCTTTTTTGGGGGAGGACCCCCCCTACTAAAATAGACAAAAATGAAAAAGTTCGTACCCTTTTTCTATCCTCTCTACTGGAGGACCTAGGCAATGAACTGAGTCAATTCTGCGTGACGGCGCACGCCCTTTGCTTGGTCAAGGCTCTGGCTTGAAGGCAAGAGGACGCAGACCTGCAGTCGGATTTTCAGAGAGTGTCTTCCACCAAAATCCACCAAGGGCGTATGTCCCTGGGTCGCCATGCCAGGGTTTCAGGCGTTTCCTAAATGGTTTCCTATTGGCTGCCTTGCCAAGAAGCACTTTGATTCCCCTTGTTTCCCCCGCCCCCACCCCGAAAATATGAGAATACCTCCATGCAACATGGGTGCCCCCAAGGAAGTTCTTTGTGCTATGGTCAAAAGACCTGCTCATTTGGGGTCAGTGCAATACGGACCCCTGAGAGGAAATTGCACAAGCAATTGCAATAATTTCCATCAACGGAATCATGCCCTTGACAGACACAAGTTTTTGACCGTGGCTATCAAACATATCTGGGCGCTGACCAGTCTGTTCTTTCCTTATTTTAGCTGTTGTTGTGTTGGTATTTGTATTTCACTACATGAAATGAAAAGGGATGTTCCATATCCAGGGTGTATTGCTTTCCTTGGATCTGTTTCTTGTTGCTTTCCGTCGCGGGCTCGATTGCGGGAAGCCCGAGGAAAGCCAACTATTGAACAAGTCACTGGCTTTGGGACAGCAGTTTCACTTTGGTTTAAGGGGACAGCTCAAGGACAATTACCCGTTCGTTGGGGGTCCCAAATCCCTTTGGACACAGGCAAGGCCAACATCATCAAGCTGCCCAACGTCAGCGCGTCTCTCCCGCAGCTCAAGGAGTGCATTGCCGAGCTGCAGGGCAAAGGCTACCAGATCCCCAGCTACCCGGAGGAGAGTTGCGACGTATGGCTTGCTTTCTGTGCCCATGATGTTCGGGTGGTGAAATGGTTTGCCATGTTTGCCCATGTGTTTAAGCAATCATCCCCCTTTCAAGGGAAGTTTGTTGCATGTTGCTTGGACATCCCACGTGTTGCTTGGGCAAGGTTTCCTTCATTGGGAAGCCAAGATGTAAAGTGGCCCAAACATGCTTAAACAATTTCGTTATATGTTCAGGTTGGCTCTATGAAACAGAAACTGGAGATGTCTTTTCTGTACTTGGGGGGTTGGGCCAAGGGACACGCAAGGTCAATGTCACTCTCTGCGACTTTTCCCAAAGGAGCAAGGGCTTTGCAACAAATCTGCGGCGGGGTGTCGGTTTTGGGTGGGGCAACAAGGGTTTTGCAGGTTGACTTGGGCCTTTGAAGGCAAAGAGGCGGGGCTGGATGCTACAAGGACCCCTGACGATTTGCCGGGCTCAATCATACCGTCCACCCAAGCATGGGAAGTGCACAAGCCCCTTTGGAACGCTTAGGATCAGAAGCACCCCAAGCACTACCAGGATATCAAGGTGGGACCCCTATGGCCTATGGATCCAGAACCCCTATGGATTCCTTCTTTCAAATCTTCAAGTGGATCTGCACGGAGAATCTGGTCTTTAATGGCGTGCCCTTTGGTGGACATCATTTCGGTGCTTCGTGCTTCGTGTCTTGAGATGTCAAGGACCAGGACCCCAAGGACGACAAGGAGAAAGAGATCAAGGCCCGCTACGCCAAGGCCCTTGGCTCTGCCGTGAACCCCGTGCTTCGGGAGGGCAACTCAGACCGCCGAGCCGCGGTGCCGGTCAAGGACAGCGACGCGAAGCCGGGAGCGGAGAGTGAAAAACCGACTCGGCTGAAGGTGGTGCCGTATCGCTCTTTTTTTTGAGAGGGTTTCCCTTACCCCCTAGTTGGTGGTTTGGATTGGTGGCTTGCGGATTTTGAGGGTAAATGGGACAACCACCCCCTTACCACCACCCCACCAATCCAAAGCACCAATTAGCGGGAAGCTGCTTTTAGGTGCTTTTTGCGGTGCCCTTCTCTTGTTGAAGAGACGGCTTTGTCTGATTCAAGTGCCATTTGTTTATGAGGTCTCCTCCAAGTCGATTGTGCATTTTAGGGTTGGCTGAATATGAAACCAAATCTGATGCACGTGCAGCCTTTTTGAGGGTTTCTTAGGTTTGGTTGGAGCCAACGAAATGGGTTTTCATTGCCCGTTTTTGTGTGCAAGTGCCAACACTATATGGCGAGCCGGAACAGTGTGGATCTTCACGATTAAAAACGATTGAAGACAATTCCATGTAAGTCCTTTGCTCTTGGGATCTCTGTGTGCACTTTGTTATTGTTTCTTATTGTAGTCGCAGGTGCGTGCTGGTTTGGGAAAAGTTGACCAGGGTCGCTAGGATGCATTGCCAGTTAAAAAATCAGGCCAGCTGATTTAGAGGATCCGTTTCTTGGTGGCTCCCAGCCATCCCCGTAGCTTTTTAGCCTTTTAGTGTTTAGTGGTAGTTTCCATTTGACCCACTAAAAGTTAGTCACTTTCAGCGGGGGGTGCGAAAACGGGCAGCCCATGTTTGTAGAGCAGCTGGTCGTTGGATGCATCCTTTAAGGAACCCTGTTGTCTTTCTGGCTGGCCAGCTGGCTGCTTGGCAGCTGTACGGCTACCTTTATGGAGTCTGGGTTTGACCCAAATAGAACCCGCCAATATGCGTGGCTTTCTTTTGGTTTCCCTTCAACGTCAAAAAAGTACACTCAACAAAAAGACACAGCCGTATGTTAGAAGTGTGCTTTCTGGACAAGTATGAAGAGATCTGAGCTGCGTTGAGGCGGTGTTTGTGGGTTGCGGCTCGTAGGCGCAGGACATCATTCTAGCACTGGACACCATTGCGCTGCTTGAAAGGCCAGACAAAGACAGGACAAAACAAACAGATCCATGAAAGGAACTGTTGGGTATCCTTTGGGTCCAGTTTCACGCTCGGTTTGTCATGCCATCTCTGGCTCATTTGGGATGGGCATGGGGTGGGTTTGAATCACTTTTCGCCCACCGCAAAACACATCGGCCTCCCTCATTCTCCCACATCCTTTCTGGTACGCGAGAATAGTTTGACCCTGGCTCATGTGCTCTAAAACCTGTTCTGACGACTTGCCTTCGCGTTCAACTGCAAGGAGTACGCCTTCAAGTACCCCCACAGCATGGGGAAATGGCTGCCGGAGTCCAAGACCCATGTGAGCTCCATGGAGGACCGGATGATTGCTCTGAAGCCCTTCCCTCAAAAGGGGCTCTGGGGTTTGGAGTGGCCAACCCGATGTTGGCATGTGGAAAATTATTTTATGGGTCCGGGCAAAACCTTGTCAACGGAATTAAAGCGAGGGTTTGCGGTTGATGGACCTTGGGCGGTTATTGTGAATATCCAATTCACAAGCTACAAGCTAAGCTTGCTTTAGGACAGCCCATGCTTATTCGGGTAGTGCTTTGGAAGGAACAGGGTTCATTTAGAAATGACCCCCTCGCCAGGTGGAACATATTCACTGCAACAACCCAGTAAGCGTCTTGAATGTGCGTCTTGAGTCGATGTTGGAAGTGTGCCTCGTGGGGCTGAGCCTGGCGGGTTCTTGGAGGATAATGTGCAGACCAGGGAAAAAGCAGCAGGGACTGGACCGATTTCTTTCCAGTTCTAAGGCAATGAGGAGATCAATCAACCAATCCCATATAGTTTTCACAGGGATGCCAAGGGTTCATTTCGAGAACCAGCAAGCTTTGGAGGCGCCTTCGGCACCCCCCCCAAAAAAAACAAACAACCACCCAACCACCCCCCCACCACCCTTTCCCCTTTGGGAGGGCGCAATCTGACGCAGCAGCTGATCATAGTTTTTGGAATCACCCTTTGAAAACCGGGAAAGCTCACCCACATTGTGGCATCCAAACCCATGAAGTTTTTTTTGTTTTTCCCCGGCCGGCTGTGGTAGTTGGGCAGGACGGGGACTTCTACTCCCACGAGAAGTCCGTGACTTTGAAGGAGCCCTGCGAGGTGCGCATCGAGCACCTCTCGGAGGAGGGCAAGGTCACCGTCCTGAAGGTGGGCTCTGAGGGCCGGGGGGCGGGCCGTTTGGGGATGGTCCCTGGAGCTCTGAAATGGGGTGAAAGGTGCAAAGGCAAACCAAAGGCGGAGGTGTGAAAAAAGCGCAACCACTTCATGGTAAGTCCAGTTGAGCGCAAATCGGCCAAATGACCAGCTAATTTATGCTAGCAAAGGGTGGAAGGGTGAAACGTCCTCTGATTCATAGACAGCGTAGGGAGACATTTGTACATTGAGTGTCCCTTGTGGGTTAGTTTGGTTAGAAACAGATAGCACTGGTTTAGCTTAGTTTATCCCAGGGCCAGCTACTTGTCCAAAAGGTTACCTATGATCATGCAGCGTTCCGCGGAGCTGAGTTCCTTTGGGGGCCTACTCGCAAAGCCCTGCCTCAAGCCTCAGGGGGGGAAGGGGTTGAATCCCATTTCTTGAAGTATGGCAGTGTCCTTGGGTTCCCCAGTTTCCCACATTAAGGACAAGCTGGCGCTGCAGAAGGACGAAGTTCTGGATGCGTCCTTCATGAACTGCAAGATGCTGCCGCTTGGCTAGTCCAAAGCGAATCCACATTTTACTCCATCTGGTTATCATTCCTTTCAATCAGTAATTGGGATCTTTTTTCGGTTACCTGCCACTTGGGTGACCTCAATGGTAAAAACAAGGAAGCCGGAATTACCCTCTGGACCAAGAATCGAAAGCACGGAGTACTCCTTCACAATCAAACAGGACCTCCCCCAAAAAAGCAAACACTTTTCGGGTCCTATGTCGCACTCCCATTAGGAAACATGGAAGCGCACAAACCACTTTTGACAGCCTACTTCTCTCTTGGGATAGGGACCTGTAAGTTCCGAAGTGTTCAATGAGGTCTATGTGCTTGTCTTCCCAAGTAGGTTTCGAACGGTAAACCACCGTAACTATTTTGGTGGTTTTGCTCGTTTAGCCTTTGCTTCGCTCCAACATGCAGTCCCAGAAGTTGGATCCAAGTTGTTGGCTTAGTTCACTCGCTCCGAGGTGATCACCTTTCGTTCGCAGAAAGCCAGTAGCATGTCTACATTACATGTGCCAAATCTTAGCCAATAATGCTGGTTTCTTGGATTTATACGCTTAATTTTAGATTTCCTAGTTTAGGTGTCCGTCGTTTGGCCCACCCCGTGCAGGTCGTGTTGCAAGGGTTGGGCCAAGGCCCTTGTTCATGTTGAAACCACTGCTTAGACAACATCCTGGTGTCCCTTGAGGGGGCCAAGTAAATTTAATACTTGTTTGTTTGTTGCACGGCAGGTTGGCCAAAGAACTCCAAACTTGTCTGCCAACCACGCAAAAGCCGGTTTAACCCAAACCCGCTCGATTTCCTCTGCGGGGGCCAGCCCCCGGTGCACCCAAGCCTGGCGAGGCGGCGCTTCTACGAGGAACAGATCGCGGAGGCCAAGGAGCAGGGGGTGCTCTTCTCACTGCACCTCAAGGCCACCATGATGAAGGCGGGTCGCACATGGGTCGCATATGGGTTGCATATGGGTTGGTCTCAAAACAGGTGATCCAACCCATTTGTTGGGGTGGTTTCCTTTTATAGCCATCCAAAAATGGTTACCCTTAAAAGAAAGACGTGCACATGTTTGTTAGTCGGCACAAGCAAGCAACCCAAGCAGCCAACTACCCCACGAACAACCAAAAGAGCAACCAAACTAACTATCTAACTAACTAACGAACTAACTAGCCGACTAACTGTAACGCCACTGTTGCACAAAGTGACGACTCTGCCTTTTCTTGGTTTTCGGTTTTGGCTAGCACTTGGAGGCACGGCTCTAAAATTGCTCATCAACGGTTTCAGACTCGTTGGGCAAGCATGTTTGGGTACCCAGCCCGCAAATTCGCTTGACCGGATGGGTGCGATGCAGTTGATGCAGCGTCGCCTTTTGGGAGCGAACAATCGAAAGCCTTGGCACCGGCAATGCTTGTGTCCTGATCATGGCTGATACAGCTTCCACAAGCAGTCCAGGAGCTCAGCCACATGCCCCATACCCCTAGAGCACCGTGCCCTTGACACGTATTTGTGAATGCCATGCTTACTGTTCCTTTGTAAATCTCTCCAACCTCCATGTAATTTGTCCAAGGTAAGGCCTGGTAAAACTCGAACCAGGTCTCAGATCCCATCATGTTCGGCCACTGCGTGACTTGGCAGCAGTTGCCATGGCAACCTGGGCATGCCTGAGCCCCTACGACAAATGTCTGAATTGTGGCGCATCGTGGGCTTAGGAGCAATCAGTTCTGGCTTTGTTAGGGAATTAAGTTAGCTTCTGGCGCAAAGTGACCATGGGCTTACCAACATGAGTTGACCATGGGTCGTTTATTGTTGTATTTGACCATCAACGGATGGGTTGTGGATTTGGCTTGGTTTCCTCTTGGCGAAGTTGCGACTCGGGTGCTGGGCTCTGAGAAAGGCAGCAACTAAGAACGTGGCGCGGCACATGCACCATGGCCGCATGACCAGATAGGATTGTTGTGTGTCATGCATCGGAACCCTGAGGAATACCCTCCAGTTGAACTTGGCAGCTTCACCCCTTTGAAAGACTCAAAGTATCCAATTTTGCAAGTACACTAATCGTCAGCCCCAGAACCAGGGGGATACAACGTGGTAAATGAGGTGGGGGTTCCCATCTTGTTGCATTTGGAGGCGGATGTAGCCCCGAGGTCAAGGCCTACTTCAAAGATGTCTTTGAAAAGTATGCGGCCACATTCGAGAAGCACCTTGGCAGATGCCTACTGGACTTTCCAAGGCCAGCAAAACCGCTGACCCCCTACGGAGAAAAGTGTAGAAGGGCTTATACACCAAATTCTACTCTGGGGTAGTGGATTTGTTGGGTAGTGATAACACTTAGTGGACAGATGTTTCGCAGCTCGAATGGTTTGACTTTGCCATCAATGTGTGGTTGCCGTGGTGGATGCATGAACATTGCAAGTAGCAAAGCAAGCTTGCAACTCACCACAATGGACCGCGCAGCTTTGTGGTTGTGCGTTGTTTGCTTCACGTGCAACAGGTAAGGAAGTCACAGTACGTCCAAAATGTCGTTGGCTCGGATCTCAAGCCCGAAATCCATCGAACGAAGATTGCCCAACAACTCACCCATGAACTTGCTAGTTTCGAATCTCCAAGGTTCGGGGTGAACCCCAACGGAATCCAATGACTAAACCCCTCACCCGAGAAAACACCCAAACTGCACTCACTGCCTTAGTTGTAGGATGTTCTCCCTTTCATTTGTTTAAGAATATGTTTTAATTCCTTAGGTCCCCCAGTGGTGCTCTTTTACCTTTTTTTGGGGGAGGGTTCCCCTACTAAAATAGATCACAGAAAAAGGGTCCCCTTCTTCTAACCTTTCTACTGCAGGACCTAGTTTCCCCTATTAGTTTTAAAAAGGAACCTATCAGTCCTGCTGTTGTTTTTTTTCCAAGGGACTTAAGCAAATGGCTGCACTCGCGCTCTTCCCATAGGCTCGGGGTGAACGCCAACAACGGCCTGGGGGACTTGTACAAGAAGATCGCCGCGTTGCCGGACTCTGAGAAGGCGGCCAGGAAACTGTGAGGGGTCAGAACAGGCTATGGCCGTGGGTCAAAACCCAAATCGTACCCCTGGTGAACATCAAAATGGGTGGTACATGGGTGTTCATCCGCCCCAAAATGGAGGCATAATTAGGTTATGACCCATGGCCATATATGTGTCGCTTGGTCTCAAGGTGCATACTCCCCTGAACCACGCCAAGATGATGGTAGCACCCTCTGAGTTGGAGAACGGGAAACGGAGCTGAGCCATTCTGCCCCACGGGCCCACAGGAAGAATACTATGTGGGCCACGATTTTATCACAATTGTCCAGGGTCTTAAAAGAAAGATGAAAATCCACGAAAGCGATAACACGTAAGAATTCGTTACTTTCAGTTGGTTCCACTTGAGCAAATAAAAAACGGCCTGCAGTGGATGTCCAATCCCAAGTCGCAAGCAAGCCGACCACATACCCCAAACCATCGGAAGCTACAGCAAACTCGCAAGTTTCCTCGTTCTTCTAGCAACAAGGCAGCACAGTACCAGCGGGGCAAGCCGCATGACTTCCTGACTGAGGGTCTTTTACTTCAAGTGAAGATGTCGATGGGCTGTTCAAACTTCGGGCGTTTCCCTTGAACTTCAAGCTTCAAACCATGATTTAGAAGGTAAGGCTGAGACTGTCTTACTAACATGGGCCCAAGCAAAAAGGATGGAGAGACCCGTTTTGGGGATTTCGGGATCTGAGGGGTGGATCTGAAGGCGCAGATCGAGGCGGATCTGAAGGCCACATACGAGCGCCAGCCCCGAATGGCCATGGTGGACTCGCACAAGGGCGCCCTGCCCGCGTTTTTTGGGCGCGCCGCGCGGTTTTCTTTTGGCGCGGGGTGACTCCCGCACACTGAGCCAAGGTGGTCGGACGTGATGGTTTGGGTGGACACATTTCCACTCTTAAAATGACAAAGTAGCAAGAAGGCTGGTCCACTTTGGTAACCCTTTCTGTTTGAATCAGGCAAAGGCAAGGGTTAGTCCATGAGTTTGGGGCTCAATTCTCTGTGCTTTCTTGTAAGAGACTATTCAAGGGGCAACCTCCCCTTTTCAGGTGCCTTCAACAGTGGTGCCCTTGGGGGGGGGGGGGACAGAGGGTCAGTCAGGAACAAACGGTTGTAGGGATGGCGGTTGCGGGAAATCTCGCGTGGGTTTGGCAGCGTGCATGCTGAAAGAACAAGTTTGTTTTTGTGGCTTTTTTTAGCTGCTCCGTTCCTTTGGGTTGTGTGGTATTAGCGTTGTCTAGAGGGTTGTTTCCTTGGCGGCCCAGCAAAACGTTGTTCAGCGGCACTGTTTGCTTTGCTTGGTGGGTCCCGTCTAAACGTGGTCAATCAATAATTGCTCACCTTTTTCTATCCGGGTCACTGGGCAACTGGGGGGGGGGGGGGTGAGCTTGCCTCTTGCTTTACGTTCAGCTGGATCTGCGTATGACGGGCGTACTCCTCTTCGTTTGGAATGACATGCTTGCTGATTCAGGTATTGTCCCTGCTCTGATGAACCTGGAGCCCCAGAAAGGGCTCCCAAAATTTCAGATTCCTTTCAGGCTCCCTCCTTGGTGGCCCCCTTCCCTGCTTTTCTGCAAGCAATCAAGAGGTTGTTTGCTTGTACCCCCGGTTCCCCTAAAAAGGAAATCATAATTGTGGTGTATAAATATATATATAAATACATATATATATATATATATTTGGTCGGGTTGAGCGCTGAGAAGGGCGCAATGACTTACCTGACCAAGGAGCTTGAGATCTTTCTAGAGGAACCCGGCCCAGGCATTACCAACCTCCACGTGCCCAGCGATATCATCATCGACAACTCCATGCCAACGGCCATCCGCGCTGGTGGGAAGATGTGGGATGCCGATGACACGGAGCAGGACTTCAAGGAGACCAAGCTGAAATCGAATTCGCGTTCCCTTTGTTCCCGTTAAGGGTTTAGGGTTAGGGTTAGCCCTTCAGGGAGGGAGGATTCTGGAGGACTTCTAAGAAAGGGTTTAGGGTGTAGGGTTTGGGGGACCTGGAACCCTAAATCAGTGGCAGCTGGTTCCTTGTGGGTTCGGGACCCATACAAAAGATGGCCGAATGAAGACACTAACGTCGGCGTGTGTTCGTTGGAGTTGATGTCCTTTCGAAGCTTGGGGCTAAATTACAGGACAACTAATTGCCTGTTTGCACGTACCCAGCCGCTCAGTGGCGCCCTGTTTGCTCTTTGTTTGGTGGACTCGGGACCCAGTTAGTTAGAATTGTCAACTCCGCAAAAAAGGCTCCTTTCGTCTTGCCTCGGCGCCTTGTTTTGGCATGCTTTGGCACACCCCGAACCTGGCTGGCAGGCAGTCACACTGGTGGCTTCACACTTGCTTGCTAACGGATTGACTGGCTGACTGGCTGGCTGGCTAGCTGGCTGTCTGGATGGCTGACGAACCGACGGACTCACTAACTGGCTCGCTGGCTGGCTGGCTGGCTGACTGGCTGGCTGCCTGACTGACTGACTGACTGACTGAACTGACAAACTGACTGGCTAGCTGACTGACCGTGGTCGGGTGTGGTTGCTCACAGCTGTCTGAGCAGCTGGGGCCCTCTGCGCTCAGGCCACCATCCCGGACCGGTCATACGCCGGAGTCTTCTCCGAGTGCGTGGAGTTCTGCAAGCAGCACGGCGCCTTCGACCCGAAGACGATGGGCGCCTGCCCCAACGTAGGGCTCATGGCGCAGAAGGCCAGCGGATTTTTTGTCCGGGAGCGGGGCGGTTTTTTTTTGTGGCCCGAGTGAGCTCGCACCTCTTTGCCATTGAGTGCCTTTTTGGGTTCCTGCATGTTCAGCAAGCAGCAAGCGGATAGTCTTTGCGGAGTGCCGAATCTGGCCAAGAATCGTGGGAGCCCAGGGCAAATCTGCACCAAGGGGAAGGGCAAGCTTGTGTGATTTTCAGAGGTGCTTCAGTCCAGTAGTTTCCCATGTTCAATTTGGAAGGGACGTTGGTGGCTCGGCAAACGTCCCACAAAAGTAGGGGTCGGCAAAAAGTTGTTTGTGCAGATTTAGCAAACCTGACGGATTGAAACCCGCTGGATCTACAGCATCCCCCACTGCAAAAAGCACCCCCTATTGAAACAATCCCACTTGGACATCGAACATTTGAGAAGAATGCCTAGATTGACCCTCCCTCGTGACCCTCCCTCGTCCACAACGGGCACCAACTACAGACATTTGCCATTCAGAGGATGCCCCATTTCATTGGATCCTGGACCTTCAAACTCCGGGAAATTTCTGGGTGTTTTAGGAGACCCCTACGATTTACCGCATACGAATTTCGTCGTTTCCAGTCACGTTGGCCATGCAAAGTAAATACACCTCGCAGCACTTGCCAACGTGCCAGTGAACACCATGGGATGCCTTGGTCATCAAAACTACGATTTTTCTGATTTGCGGGAGTTGCGGGCGTTTTGTGGTCAACATGGGTACATACGTTTTTTCTGCACCGCACAACTTTGGACCACCGTTGCATGTTTTGACAAACTTGCGGGCTGCATTAAGTCGTTTACCCCTGCAAAGCTTCCTTTAGTCTGTCAAAGGCCGCCAGCAGTGAAATAGTGTGTTTTTTAGGAGCTTTAGGAGTTTCAAGATTTTGCGGCAAAAAGTGCTACGATTTCCCGAATATCCAGTCAAAGGCGGAAACTACGTTGTTTGTTTTTCGGGAGGACGAAGGTCCAGGATGTGTTTTCCAGGAACCTTCCTCGCCGGATAAATTTCCAAGTGGCTGTTGAGCCAAAAGCGCAAGGCCAAGCAGCTAGTATGCTAACCCTGCCGTGGATGGAAGGCCCAAATCTAGGCTACCGTATCCCACACGGAAGACACAAACGATTTTGCCCAGCCAAAGTTACTTTCCATTGGCAACACCGTTTCAACTCCATGTTGACATGAGCGTCCTAAGGGATCATTGTCATGTTTGGTCGACGGATTTGTCGACGGGCGCTTATTCGTAAGCGCGAGTGGGAATCTGGAGCATGCGGGCTTCGCGACTCCCATGTGAGAGGAACGTGTCTTTTGTCCGCGCCTTTGAGGAGTGTTTTGCCACTAGTGTCGTGCCACTTCCCTCCATTCGGGCCCGCATGAGGAGAGAAGGGTCTGATGTCCCTTTCCCAGCGCAACCAGTTGCCTCTAGTGCTAGGGAACCGTAGGTACCCATATGTTGTTCATCTCGATGTGTCCCCTGCTCTGCAAAGCAAATTGTGGCAACTCGAGCCGTTGGGTTTGGTGATGTCCCCTTGTTACCACGGGTGCCCGCACATCCCTCCCCCAAGAAACAAATGGTTGGTTTTGCTTTTGGCTTCCCGAAAAATCACCACCCCAAAGACAGGGTGCAACATCGGAAATACATTTCATTTTCTGAGAAATGCCTCCCAGGTTTTCTGACTACCTGTGTTTGTTTGTCCAGGCGGAGGAGTACGGCTCCCACCCCACGACCTTTGAAGCCAAAGAGGACCGGAGCTCGGCCATGGCACATGGGATGACTGCGCTTCCCAGGAATCCACAAACGCAACTTCTTGGAAGGGTTTTGGCATGCCGAGAATGACATCATATTATATATATATATACATGTTACATGTGTATGTGTAAATATATGTATATATATATATATATGGATCATTCAGGTGGTATCCTCAAGAATGCCATCTAGATTGTGGTCTCAAGAGGGAAGCGTCAGGAACAGAAGAGTGGATCCACCAAGGTGGGCATCCTCGCTGCTGCCATCTAGATTGTGGTTTCGAGAGGGGCCCGCTTCAAGGGACGCAGATGTTGCCCTCGGGCCACTCGCACAGGACGGCACCATCCGGATTGTGGACATCAAGACGGGGGCGGTGCTCTTGGGGCATCGGCTCCACAAGGGGGACATTTGGCGCTCCTGTCAGACCAAGGACGTCCCCGCCCTGTCGTCCATTTGCTTAAGAAGATGTTGTTATTTTCTCCTGTTGGTCTTAATGGGGGAACCTATCACATGTTGTTCAAGTTTTCCAGAAGACTGAAGCAAGCGGAGGCAGCTTCCTTGCTTCATTGTTTTTTTGCCCAGATGCTCTGAGCAAAGATTTCTTTTTGGCGAGGGCCTCAGGCACCCTTCTGGGCACATGTTTGAGCCCACCTGGTAAGACAAGCTCCCATGAGGGTCCTTTCGTTTTGTGAACTATAGGGGCGCGGGATCCCGTGGATGAAAGTGAAACTGAAGGGACATGAATTGTCAGGGCACTCTATTTTGGGACAACCCCTCATACTACTATGCCCAGACCATCCCAGACCCTTTGGGAAAACCTAAAGATCCCCAAAGAAAGTCCATGGTTTAGGGGAAAATGAATTTAGGTTGCCACTTTGGGTTGTGGGCGAAGCGGTGTCCTTTTGTCAATTTGTTTTTGTCGGTTTCTCCTTGCTCCCTAAGGAATTCCATGTCTTCTTGTTGTGTGGCGTCCTAGTTTTGGCAGGCATGCTCATGGCACCACAAGGTTCAGCATTGTGGCATTCAGGTCCTAGGCCAGTGTAGGAGCCGGGAGAGAACCCTTTCAAAGCCTCCTGGGAGAGACAGCTTTAAAAGGTATCCTCAAATTCCCTTGCTGCGGCGAGCGGTCTGACAAAAGCTGCAAAGACAGGAGGTTCCAGCGCCTCGCAGTCTGACACATGGGGAGTCTACCCACGAATCATCGGAACTGCAAAGACTTGTTTCCCTGTGGGCCCGAACAACAACATTTGAACTTTTCGGGATAGAAAACCAAAGGCATGCAAAGTCGAACTTCCATTTTGAGGTTATTGGCTCAGTCAGTTGGAGGCAGCCCAAGACTCGGCGCAAGAGGTTTCGGCTGCTGGACCGTTTTAGTGGCATAGAAATCGTTGGGCCATTTTTGCTGGACCATTTTCGGCTGGCCGTTGGGACTGATTGAAGCCAATCCAGTCAGGGAGCAAGCAGGAAACTCTGTTTCTCGCCAGGATGCCCCCATCAAGGACTGGGTGAAGCTGGCGGTGCACCGGTGCCGGGAGAACAACTTCCCCAAGAACGACCGGCCCTGCAAGGCTTCGGAGCATACTTCGTGGAAGGGAGGATCCTGCATACACCTGGCCATTGGCTACATGTTGTCTGCCACCCAGACGCGACCTAGGGAGGCTCCGACCCCTAGGGACACCCCAGGGCTCTCAAATACCCTTTTGTCGAAGGCCCATGGAATAGTTGGGATTTGTTTGGGCAAGGGTGCTGCGCCCCAACGAAGCAAAGGGCGCCAAGCGAGAGGGCTTTCCATAAGGAGGGCCATTTTTTTTATGATTTTTTTTTTTCCGTTTTTTTTTAGGAATTATTTTTGTTTTTCAGGGTCGGTGGCTTTTCGGCTTTTTGGCTTTTGTGGCTTTTACGTGGGTTTTTGTGGCTTTTGTGGCTTTTCATTTCGCATCATCTGCATTCACAGTTCCTCTCTTTTCGCATCCTCTGCATTCACAGTTCCGCTGCGGCAGGTGGCTTTTTGGCTTTTTGGCTTTTGGCGGCTTTCTGGCTTTGGCTTTTCGCATCCTGATGCTTTCCCAGTTGGTTTTTGGCCTTGGCTTCCTGCATCATCAGCATCGCAAGTTCCTCTCTGGGCCCCCCGCCACCCCCCTTTCGATTAAAATGCACGCCTAATTGAATCATCACTTTTTCGATCATCATGCGACAGCTACTTTTTAGATTCTTTGCCCCTATTTTTTCGATCATCATGGGGGGGGGGTGGCTGCCGTTTTACAGGGATTAGTTTGCCCGTATTTGAATCCTCACTTGTACCATGAGGCCTTGCCGCAGAGGAACTGATGACCCCCCTGCTGCTTTTTTTAATAAATATTTTCTTGGCCCTAATTGAATCATCACTTTTTCAATCATCATGGGGGGGGCTGCCGCCCCCCCCAACCCCCCCGCGATTTTTTGGACTTTTTGCCCCTAATTGAATCATCACTTTTTTCGATCATCATGCGACCGCTACTTTTTAGATTCTTTGCCCCTAATTTTTCGATCATCATGGGGGGGGCTGCCGCCCCCCCCAACCCCCCCGCAATTTTTTAGACTTTTTGCCCCTGATTGAATCATCACTTTTTCGATCATCATGGGGGGGGCTGCCCCCCCCAACCCCCCCGCGCCTTTAATTGAATCATCACTTGTTCAATCATCATGGAGGGAATTGCCGCCCCCCCCCCCCGCTACGTTTTAAGTGTTTTACAGGGATTAGTTTGCCCGTGTTTGAATCCTCACTTGTACCATGAGGCCTTGCCGCAGAGGAACTGATGACCCCCGGCTGCTTTTTTTAAATATTTGTTGGCCCTTTTTGAATCATCACTTCTTCAATCATCATGGGGGGGCTGCCGCCCCCCGCTATTTGTTGGACTTTTTGCCCCTAATTGAATCATCACTTTTTCGATCATCATGCGACCGCTCCTTTTTAGATTCTTTGCCCTTAATTTGTCGATCCCCGCAATTTTTTTAGACTTTTTGCCCCTGATTGAATCATCACTTTTTCGATCATCATGGGGGGGGCTGCCGCCCCCCCCCCCAACCCCCCCGCGCCTTTAATTGAATCATCACTTTTTCAATCATCATGGAGGGAATTGCCCCCCCCCCCCCCCCCCGCTACGTTTTAGGTGTTTTACAGGGATTAGTTTGCCCGTGTTTGAATCCTCACTTGTACCATGAGGCCTTGCCGCAGAGGAACTGATGACCCCCGGCTGCTTTTTTTTTTTTTGTTGGCCCTTTTTGAATCATCACTTCTTCAATCATCATGGGGGGGCTGCCGCCCCCCCCAACCCCCCCGCTATTTGTTGGACTTTTTGCCCCTAATTGAATCATCACTTTTTCGATCATCATGCGACCGCTCCTTTTTAGATTCTTTGCCCTTAATTTTTCGATCCCCGCAATTTTTTTAGACTTTTTGCCCCTGATTGAATCATCACTTTTTCGATCATCATGGGGGGGGCTGCCGCCCCCCCCAACCCCCCCGCGCCTTTAATTGAATCATCACTTTTTCAATCATCATGGAGGGGATTGCCGCCCCCCTAGGTGTTTTACAGGGATTAGTTTGCCCGTGTTTGAATCCTCACTTGTACCATGAGGCCTTGCCGCAGAGGAACTGATGACCCCCGGCTGCTTTTTTTTTAAATATATTTTCTTTGCCCTACTTGAATCATCACTTTTTCAAGCATCATGGGGGGGCTGCCGCCCCCCCCAACCCCCTCGCTATTTGTTGGACTTTTTGCCCCGAATTGAATCATCACTTTTTCGATCATCATGCGACCGATCCTTTTTAGATTCTTTGCCCATAATTTTTCGATCATCATGGGGGGGGCTGCCGCCGCCCCCAACCCCCGCGCAATTTTTTAGACTTTTTCAATCATCATGGGGGGGGCTGCCGCCACGTTTTAGGTGTTTTACAGGGATTAGTTTGCCCGTATTTGAATCCTCACTTTTACCATGAGATGCGGGAAGCCAATTTGCTGGTGATGCTGGGGATGTTGGCTGGACGGGGGATGTTGAAAACGATGCTGATGATGTTGACGGACTAGCGTAAAATACGTACATTTCGCGAGAAAATGCTGTAAATTACAGCATTTTAGTAGCCAGGACGGAAAACAAAAAAAAACCCAAAATAAAACAAAAAAAATCCCAAATTAAATCTCGACCCTTTCCATAACCTCGTGGGCCTCACCCCCGTTTGTTTTGCAGGGAGCTGGCGTCCGCACACGTTTGAATTGCATGTTCCGTTGCGATCCTTTGCTACAAGAACAGTAATGTATACTGGGTCGAGTGGGGAGGTGAGGTGGGGGGGGTACTTGGGCGCAGGGATAGTGGTCTGCCTATGCCTTGCACGCTTCCAAGCAGCGCATAGGCATGCAGAACTATGTATGTTTGATTATGTTTGGCTGGGGTTTGTCATGCTGCATTGGTAGACCAGCTTTCCAAGCCTGCCCCTTCTACAAGACATTGATATTATATATATAATACATGTACATCGTATTTGTTTTTCGTCTGCCAGAAGCATGCATTGTTTTTCCTAATGCCGAGGTTTGTCCCAGGCTGGCCACCGGTTGCGGCAGGCCATCTTCTGGTTGGACCCCGCCCGCGCCCATGACTGCAACATCATCAGCAAGGTGCGGGATCCGCGCAAGTTGGCACTACTCTAGGGGTTGATTCCCCGTTCTTTGCAACCATCGTGCTTTTCAGTCACCAGCTGTTTCCCCTGGGTTTTTGAGGTGTTTTGGGAAGAAGGACGCCTGGAAAGAATGGGTAAGGTACCCCTAGAACTATTGTCTCCATGGAACTGTCAGCTTTACAGAACAGGCGGCAGGCAAGCACACAAAATACGAGACCTGTTCTCAAAAATGTGGGGGCCCACTTTGGAGGGTTGCGTGGAACAAGTTGAACTGAGCCGTAAAATGGAGTCCAATTCCTTTGAGAAACAGGGTCCCGGCCAAGCGTGCAGGTGAGGGATGGTCGCACCCGTAGGCGTGGCTGCCTTTTTTTAATTGTGTATGTGGTTCTGGACCATTTGAGTATCGGTTTTGAATCGGGTTTGATTGTCAGTTGATCTTTTTTGCTGAATGGAAGCTTCCCATTCTGGGTGGGTCCCACTATTTTGAGAAACACCCATAGCTTTTTCGCAGGTGCTTTACAGGGCTCTGGATAGACCATCTTGGTACCAGCTTTTTGGTTGTGATGCGCTTTTCTCACATCTTCAAAGCAAATCGCCCTCTTGACCTTTGCTTGTCCCCCTGGTCCCGGCCACCCTTTATTTCCTTTTGACTGACCTGTTGTTTTTCCCATGGTCCACTTTTAGGTTCCGAAAGGTGATCACTTTTGATTTCCAGGTGGCCAGTGAGCCTTTTTTTTCTTTGGCAGGTCCTGGCTGTTCGCAGGTCAAACACAAAAAATGAACCAGGACAAAAAAAGATCCCAGCTGCAACCAGGTCAAGACCTTGGACAGCTCAGAAAAAAAAAAAACAGAGAACAAATAAGAAGAATAAAACAACATGCCCGGCAGGTGCTGCAATATCTCCCGGACTTCGACACCAAAAACCTGGACCTCGAGATCCTTTCCCCCGCCGAGGCCATGAGGGTCACCTGCCTTCGCGCCAAGGAGGGGCTGAACACCATCACGGTGACGGGCAACGTGCGGGGAGCTCAGCGCGCGAAGAGAACTTCCATTTGCTTAAGTTGTTGATTGTTGTTCTTGTTTTGTTTATTCCTTGTTGGTGTTTTAAAAGGAATCTATCACTACGTTTTTTTTTTCCCCAGGGGTCTTAACCAAATGGAAGAGAAGAAGCCACTCAGCTGTCGTTTCGCCTGAAGCTTTTGTTGCATGTTGCTTGGATGTTAGGACTGCAACTTTTTGTATACTAATGGGTTTTCCATTACACCACTAAAGGTTAAACTTTTAGCAGGGGAGCAGAAAGCAACCGAGTGAAGCTGTTGTTGTTTAGACTAAAACGGAAGCTCCCAGAAGGCCTCTGTAAAACCAAGTCTTCCAAAGAGGTTGGGGGAGGGTCAAGTCAACCAAAGAGTTTCAGCTTTGTCAAGAGGTCCTCACTTCCTCTGTTCCTGGACTCATGCAATTTGGGAAGCCCGTTTTAGTGGCCAAGGACAAGTCTGGGCTTTTTGTTGGGCCAGTCAACTCAGGAAGTGAGATAAATACAGGATTGGGCAGACATTGCTTAAGCAACCACAATTGAGCCCGAACACTAGACATGGGTGTCTCCCATGTGGCATCCCTTCAAAAAGCCACATCGAAGCAAACACATCAGTATCCCTCCCACTCCTACGGGCGGAATCCACGGCATGTTGCTTATCGGTTATGGCCCCACGTTCGCATTCCTCCGAGCGTCTTCAACCTGGCCTTCCATGGCCAGAGAGCTTTGCCTGACATGTCTTGAGCCCCACCTTAGCTTGGCAAGCTCTGCAGGGGAAAACTGACGCAAAGCACGTTTGATCAAGTTGTGAAGTGAATTGTTATTTGTATCACTTCCCCCCTGGTCCCGGTGGCTTGGGTTGTGGAATTCCTCTTGGATTAACAGGGCTGACCCAACCGTCTAAGTAGAACACCAACGTGCGCGATTCCTTTCCAGTGTTCCCCGTAGAACGTGACACCTACATCATGGCAACATTGAAGAATGTTCTTCCCATGGTTGTGTGTTGAACATTGCGCCGCTCAAAGGGAACTCACTGGATTTGAAGTGGCTTCAGTAGAATTTCTCTCTAAATGGTGGTTAAGAGAGGATCCGTTCTTTTGAAGTTCTGCACATGCAACGCCTTAGTGCCCACCCAAAAATGATTTCTAGAACCCCTGAAACTGCCCTCCTTAAAGGATTGCACGATCTAAATGGTTAAGGGCAACGCCCTCATGCTCATTTTGAATATGTTGATTTCTAGATTATGTTGCGCGTCATTTTTTGAAACCTAGATGGTTCATTTTCAGGGAACCCCATCAAGATGTTCATTTCAAAACCCCCCCTTGTTCCCTGCCTCTCAGCCCGCCTCCTTGGGAGAGGCTGCGGGACTACTTGACGGACCTCTTCCCCATCCTGGAGCTGGGGACCAGCGCTCTTTGGCGTGAAATGTGATTGCTTTCTTACGTGCCTCCTAAATCAGAGGTTTCATTTTGGCCACACAAAAGGCAACAAAAACCAACAGGTACCCGTTTTTTTTTCTCAAACCAGGTCTGCCTTAAATTCAGTGTGCCTTTAAATCTGCCCAACAAACGGCACCCCAAAAGCCAAGCCCAACTGGGCGGTACCCTATAAAGTTGTGGTTTTCCTTGCAAGCAACGTCTACAACCTCGGTGTACATGTTCAGTCATGTCGACCTGTTTCGTAAGCAAATGCTCTACACGCGCAAGGCGCGGCGTAAGCAAATGTTGAGGGAGCATGATGCGTAAGCATTGTGAGTAATCGTGTGTTAATTATATTTAATATTTGTTCATGCCCATGTGCTTTGATTACACTTGCTTATCGAGACCGCCAGTTGTCCAACAGAGTCGAGAACGGAAGATTTCCTTTGCAGCAGGCTGTGGCGAAGATTCCCTTAGCTCTTGGTAGCCTCTGGTGGTCATACACTGTAGTCCACAGAAATAACAAACTCCGCAGAAATGCGTAAGGCAAGAGTAAGGCGCGCGCGTAAGGGGAGCGTGAGGCCTTGGCTTGTTTCCGAGTGGCAGGCCATAGTAGGGTTTTGGGTCACTTGTGTTCTTCGTGCACTGCGTTTGCACGAAAAAGTTGCTGTTACCATTTCCGAGCTGGAGCTGCCGACGAGTACACGTGAGCAAGGAAATGATGTCGAGTAGGCCGCCTTCCCAATGGCACGTGGTTCTCCAAGCGGGCTGCGTAAGGTACGCGTAATGGCGCAAGGAACTCGATGCAACAGAGCCACAAAGATGTCCGCCATGCTGAGAAGCTACAGGGGTTTGTCTCAGAATATGTTTGACCCCCCCCCAAAAAATTGAGCGGTCTTGGCCGCGTGAAGCAGCCCCCAAACAGATAGCTGTAACAAAGACACATGCATTGCCTTGGGCCTTGGCACGGCACCCTGTGGCCCTTTGGCCTTTGGGCGTGTTCTGATTGAACATACCCTTGTTGGCCACACTGCTATTGGCAAACTAAACGGCAACCACTTTTGCGGGGACCCCCCTATTTTAAGACATCCCTCTCTTTCTCTTTTTTTTTTCCGACCCCCGTCCTCGGTTCATTTTACGCGACAACCAAGAGGTATAGAGAGTCGAAACAACAGGTCGAGGGGGTCCAAACAGGGCCCTGCAAATGAGGCAGTTGCTTTTGGTTTCCCTTTGAAGCCACCCAAATAGGATTTTGGATTGGTGGGGACTGGGAGTTTGAACCCTGGTTGTTGACGCAAAGGCCACCCCCGGCCAAACCAGACCAGCAATTAGCCGGGAGCTGCGCACCTTCATCCCCACCCGCTGAAAAATGGAATTGGGGGAGGGTCCATTTGGGGTTCCATTTTTTTCCTTGTATGGGAAAGACTAGACAAATGGAATTAAGGAACACTTTATGCCACTTCCCTCTTGAGGTAGAAGGGATGTACCTAACAAACACGCCCCCAATGTTGACGCAGAGGCGCCGGAACATGATCCGGATCCAGCTATCGGTTACACCCTCCCCCTGTCAACAGAAGGTTGGTTTGCCAAAGGGGTTCCGAGCCAGGCGAGGCCACAAGTGGTATTCCACATAGTTTGCTCCGAGGTGGTGTATTGTTGGGTTTTAATAAGAATGTTGCCAAGCGCATCTTAGGAGTCCCTTGGTCCTTTGAGGGCACTCGGACGCATGGCCCATGTGTTCCGAACTCCGAGCCCGGGAGGCCAAGATGCTGTCCATCGTGCCCATGCTGGCGGGGGGCGGCATGTACGAGACGGGGGCCGGGGGCTCCGCGCCCAAGCACGTGCAGCAGTTCACCAAGGAAGGGTTTTTTCCAAGGGTTTTCGGGTCAGGGTGCCCTGAAACCAGCTTGGTTTCAAGAGAAAAAGATGAGGGCCTTCGGGTGTGTGTTTTTGGAGGGTACCAGCTTGGTTTCAAGGGAAAGCGAGAGGGTAAGATGGCCCCGTTTGCAGGGCCCTTTGTTGACACATGCTGGGCGTGTGTTTTCTCACTTCCTGAGTTCATGAACTTTAAACTTTTTGGGCTTGGACAATTTGAGCGGTAAATATAAAGTTTGGACTTGTTTTGGGGCCATCCACTCTGCATGTGTGTTTTTGGAGGGTACCAGCTTGGTTTTAAGGGAAAACGAGAGGAACAGATGTAGGGCCCCTATGTTCACCAAGGAAGGGTGCCCTGAAACCAGCTAGTTTCAAGGGAAAACGAGAGGGAAAGATGGCCCCGTTTGTAGGGCCCCCCTATGTTGACACATGCTCCGCTACTGCCCTTCATGGTTTGAAACACCGCCATTTGCGCCAATTTAAGGTGAGTTTCCTCTGGGGTAATGTTGACACAAAAAGCAATCGGGAGCCATGGGCGAAAAGGGTTGCCTCCGAGTGGGGTAGGTCCAAAGGGTAACATATGGGTGCCACTTCCCAAGTTTGTGGACTTGCGTTTGGGGGTGTCCACAAACTGAAAAATGCTCCGATTTGCCTGTCAACTTGCACCGGAAAGCGCGTCGTCAGAAAATTTACCCATTCTCCAACACGCATGGAAGTGGACCCTGCCCAGTTTTGGAAGACTATCCTCTTGAAAAGGTCCAACACGTCCGCTTCCCTGCTTGCCAGAACTGGGCCACAGCCCATTGGTTTCGCTGCTCAGGGAAGCCTGGCGCACTTTTTGGTCACACTGTTTCGATTTCGGACCCGTCCACCCAGTTGTTCAGTGCACCAAAAATGGTGAACCCAAAAATGGAGCCCAGCTGTTCAGCGGATCTTGGTTTGGTAGGTTCAGACAAAATGGGATCGAGCCCAAAGCGAAACGGCACTAATTCTTGTTCGACTCGAGTCTCGCTAAAGTCCCGGGCGGGACCTCTCAGTGCCCTTTTGGCTGGGTTTCCAAAATTGGGCTCCAATTCCCCAATGATTAATCAATTCTCTCCCTTAACATGGTTTTCTTAAAAGGGAATCCCACACAACGTTACAGTTGTTCTTCCTCAAAAAAACACCTAAAAGGGTTCCCTTCAAAGGGTGCCATCCACGTGTTGCGCGAGGAGGGTCACCTGCGCTGGGACTCCTTGGGGGAGTACCTGGCGCTCAGCGAGTCGATCCAGGACCTCGCCAGGGAGCAAGGCGCGGACGGCGAGACGGCGGGTGGTGGTTTTGTTCTATTTGTCTAGAGGTGGAAGTACATACCCCTTGTTCATACCGGTTCCTTAGCTTTCCTGGGTTCCAACCCACTTTATATGGGTATATGCCCCTTTTGGGGTAGAAGGGGTATGTACAACCACCCCTGGAATTTGGGCGTGCCTTAAAATCGGGCAGCCCCTAAATGCGCAGGTTTCACCTCGGTGTCCCAATAACAAGTCACACAAAAGCAGGCACGCACTTATGTGCTGAAGAAGGATTTGCAATAGGTTCAGGTCGGACGTTTTGTAAGTGTCACTAGCTGGAAGTATGTCAATTCCTTCCAAGAGATGTATAAGCAAATGGAAATTACTCAATCCCTCAGCTTCGGGCAGGTGATGTGTTTGCGGTTTTCTTTGAAACAGCTCGCTCCCTGAGTGTCAATATTTTCTACATTTTGATGGCAAATCATGTTGGTGGCAAAGCAAGAGCCCCTTTCTTTTCGCCAATCCACTTAGCAATTGAGTGAGGGGATTCCTTGTTGGACATTTGCCAAAGGAGTTTCTCAAACTTTTCCCATGCCCCCACACCCCAAACACGTCGCGAATATGACTGGGTCTTTCCAGTTTGCGTGTGCGTGTTTGTCACTTTTGTTTGTTTACTTGTTTTGTTTGGTTGTTTGTTTGTTTTTGGTTTCTTGTGTTGCTTGTTTTGATTGCTTTGCTTTGCTTTGCGTTGCTTTGCTTGTTTGCTTGTGTGTTTGCTTCCGTGCTTGTTTGCTTGCTTGCTTGGGTGCTTGCTTGCTTGCTTGCTTGCTTGCTTGCTTGCTTGCTTGCTTGCTTGCTTGCTTGCTTGCTTGCTTGCTTGCTTGCTTGCTTGTCCGTGTCTTTTAGGGGTCCCGTTAAAGACTCGGGTGCTCCTTGAGTTTCAGGACTTGCTTGTGAAATCAGTGGTGGAAATGGCTTGCCCTTTTTTTGGGCCAATACACTCGGCCTTTTGTGAGTTTCTGATCGGCAACCACACACGCGCACCTCCATTCCAGGGGGGCCCGTTCTCTTTGGGTTTTCATGGTGGGTCAGGAAACTCAGTGGCCGCGGCTTTGGGCTCCGCGCTGGACAAGGCAGTGGGTACTTTCCTCAGCGCCAACAAGAACCCCTCCCGCCGCTCGGCGGGCGGGTTGGTTGGGTGGGCTGGGTGTGGGTTGCGTGGGTTTGGCAAGTGGGTTGGGTGGGTTGGGTGTGGGTGCACAGATCTCTGACTTGCATGCCCTGTTTGACAAGTCGTGTTGTCTGGTCTGCGTGTCTTGTGCTGTCAGCTCTTCGCAAATCACTCTTAGTCAATCTGGAAAATAATTTGCAAATAATAAATATCTCTGACTTGCGTGCCCTATCTGCCAAGTAGTTTTGTCTGCGTGGACCAGTCTGTGACTGCCAAGTTGTCCTGTCTGCCTGGCCCGCTTCAATCTAACCCCCCCCCCTGTGTTTGATTTATACTTTGATCTCCATGCAACCGTCTGGCTCAAGGCTCTTTCTTGTACAGATTGCACCATTCATGCGATAGCTACATAAAGGGACTTATTGCAGGCCGCTTACAGTGAAACACAGTAATCAGAGCTATCAGGGACTATCCATTCTCTTGTACGCCATATTGACAGATTGGATTTCCTGCGGAATAGATCCAGGGACCACATATACGATCCTCCACTACCACAAGGTATCCGTTCCCTTCTGGGATAAGATACCATGTGATGCTATGTCAGGTCGGGTTTCCCTTAAAAAGTGTGGTTTGGATGTGTGGGACAGAACTATTTAGCTTCTCGTTGGTGTATGTTGGCCCGGCCTTTCCTGGTATGACCTGCAGCGTTTTAGTGAAGTGTACCATGGTTGTTCAATGACCCCTCCCCGAGTGGGTTCACGCCTGCAACAACCAGGGTTACTGCGCAACTGGGTTCAGCTGATATAGAGGATCCCCTGGCTGTAGGGGATTACTTGGTCTGCCCAGGGTGGCCAAGCTAAGGGAAAGTCAAGGAGATGGACAACCGGGGCAGCCACTACTGGATCGCTCGGTACTGGGCAGAGGAGCTTGCCAAGCAGGACAAGGCGAGCGCTGTCCTAGAGGGCCTGAGGTGCTTGCCGTAGGCGGCATTTGTTGGTCAGTTTCGGTGTGTGTTTTTCCAAGGACATGAATTACCTAGCTATAGATGCTTAATGTTCACTTTCTACATGGCCATGATCACGAATTTTATTCTTGTTGTCATTCTTGTTCTTGGAACAAGCTCAGGTGGGGAAACATTTAGTTCACATTCGCACTGTGTTTGGGCCAATCCACCGAAGCATGGAGTCACAGGAAATCCTTTAACCGTTGATGTTTGAACTAAAGCCGCGTTAACAACCAGACAGCTGGCCATTGCAAGAGAAACAAAGGAAGTTGAACCACTGGTCTTCTGGAATACACGCATGCGTTTCGCAAGCATCCTTTCATGTTGACTTCAACCCAGAGTTTGGTGGCAACCTTATCGCTTTTAGCTTGTTGGGCTTCCCTTTCTAAAGCTGGTCAACCACGAAAAAACCTGGCGCTGGCCTTTGCGTGACCAAAAGAATACAAAAGCCCACTGGTGTCCCAGTACGTCTACAAAAGGGCCAACGACCTTCAAATGAACAACTGTTACGGGAACTTGGGGCGCCCAGAAGAAGGTGACCGCTGTTTCATTTGCAGGTCCTTGTGTTTTCCTTTCAGAGCCTCCGCTATTGCGGTCAGCTGTGTAGGTCCCAAGAAAGCACCCGTTGACCCCTTCAAGACACGTCTACCGACATCTGACTGGAGGCGCCCGCCTTGCAGCAAACCTTTGCTGAGATCTCCCGGGAGCTTCTGAAGTCCGAGGATGGGTGTCAAAGCTCGCGGGACCCCAACGGCGAGTGTGCTTTATTTTTGTTGTATTTTGCTTGGACGTTAGGACTTTAACTGTTTGCCAACTCATGGGTTTTCCCATTGAACCACTAAAAGTTAAACTTTTAGCAGGGGAGCAGAAAGCAACCGAGTTATGCACATGTGGATTAGTAGCCCAGAAAAGCGACGCAGGACCTATCCAAAGTTAGATTCAGTTTTCTATTTGTGGCTTTGCTAACTATGTCCCGGATGGGGAGGGGCGGCTTAGGAGCTCTGCAGCGGTCCCTCTCCATCTGTGCTTCCGGGGGGGGGTTCTTTTCTTCAGTTATTGAAAGCGGACCCTTTGCAACTGTTGGGCTTTCATTTGTCCGTTCCTTGTCAGTGCCCTATGCCAAACGTTTTCTTTGGAGCTGAGCTTAAAGGGGTCCGACCCCTCTTCAGCTCCAAAACATTGGCGTTTGGCTGCCATCTTTTAAACTTCCTTGGAAGCCGGATTCATCGTTTGTTCTTTGTTGCCCAGGCGGAGGGACGGGACGCCTTGCGTTTGCCGCAGCAGGCCATCTATCCATCCCATCCCATCCCACCCCATCCCACCCCGTCCCACCCCATCCCATCCATCCAGCCAGTCAAAAGGAATGGTGGTGGGAGCCACTGGTTTTGAGACACAGCCACTGGTTTTGAGCCATTGGTGATTTCCTTGTCCTATGCCATTTGGGCAAATAGTAGAAGACAAATCATTAGAATAAGGGGTGAGGGTACTGATTTCGCCCTTATATTGTAGCGGTCTCGCGGCTTTCCATCAACGTTCGAGTTGCTCGCCAGGTGTAGGGGCCATGCTTGCTTGGGTGTAGGGGGGTCATGTTCGGCCAGGCCCTTTCAGGTCAGTTCATGGAAGCAGGCAGCTCCCCAACATCTTAGGTTACTCTTAGTTGATTCGGCAGGTGAAATGACCATTTTGTGCGGCCTTATCAGGGGTCTATGAGCTGTGCAAAAGCCTCGGAGCTTCTGTTGTGAACGATGGGTGAGTTGTTTGATTTCGTATGGGGGGCCTAAATACCGTTGTATATCACGATATTATTGCGTTTGAGCGTACCAAAATGAATCTAATGATATGGAACCTGGTACCTCGCTTGATATGGCATTGTGGGTGTGAGTGTGCTTTTGGATGTTTTTGGGTACCCCTTTTTGGGCGGTTCGTATTTTTGTGGCCCAAGTCACATCTGTGCGAAGTCGGGCGAGGAGACCATCCTCAAAGACCTCATCGAGTGCCAGGGATCGGCAGTGGACATCGGGGGCTACTACCGGGTAGACAAGGCGAAGGCAGACAGGGCGATGAACCCCTCCCAGAGCCCGGGATGGAAATTTTGATTCACTGCACTGCTTCGCTTTGTTGACTCAGACCTCTGGTCGTTTGCTCGCTTTCGATTTTTCCTGCTTGTTTGGGGGCGGGGGGGGGGTGGAGATTTTCACCGCACTGCTTCACTTTGTTTGGCGAAAAGACCTCGGGTGGTTCGCCAGCTTTCTGATTTTTCATGCTTGTTGGGGGCGGGGGGGGGGGGTAGGTACCCTTCAAAACATAAACTACGCCAAGGGGCGTCGTTTATGGCGGTTTTCTCCCACCCCTGGTGATCCAAACAGAACCAGCAAGATTTCAGCGCCGAGTTGCTACTGTATGAGGGGGGGCGTCCGCATGGAAATGGAGCAAAGAACCATGCTAAGCATGACCCTCGAGATGCTGAAAATTCGCATGGAGCCCAAGAAGCGCCAGACTCCCATTCGATGTTTTTTTTTTGGGGGGGGGGACTCCAGGGGGTGTGTTCCACGCGCGGGGTGTCACATTGCACCAGGGTTCCGGTTAGTAGGGGGCAGGAAAACAATATGCTGGAATCGTGTTTTTGCTTTCACCCAACTGTAAGACGCAAGGGGTTGAAACGCGTTTGCAGCACTCAGGACCCTGAACAGCATCATCCAGCGGATTGCGCAGGGCCCTGATGCCAAGCTGTAGACCCTCTCCAGGTCTCACGTTTCAATGGAGGCAGGATGCATCGGTGCAAGCTGCAAGGCGTTGCGCGCACCCTTGTTCCAACCTTCCAGTTCCATTTGGGTCCATGGAATTGGATCCATCGCTTTTGATGGTTTGTCAGTGGGTGGCGCCGTGCCAATCGGTCACGGGCAATAGAAGGCGCCCTTGGTGAACTTAGTCCGCTCAGAATGAAGGAAGTTGCTTTTTACATTGAGGATGGGATTGAACAGCAATCCACACCAGGGTGGAGCTTTTCCACAGTCAAACTCAGTTGATTTTTGTTTGTTTGTTTGTTTGTTTGTTTTGTGTGTTGCTGTTTGGATCTTGTTTTGCGCGCCGTTTGATCAATCGGCTGATTGGGCTCTTTGGCTTGAAGATGACTCTGCCATCCTCGGCTTTCTTCTGATGCTTTCTGGTTGGACCTAACTCAGTCTACAGCTTTTTCAAGCATACATGTACGCATATATACGCATACGCATTAGTACGCATATGGATGACTAGATACCGCCAATGTCCACCAATAAACACAGTTTTGTTTGATGCCAATCAACAGCAGCACATACATGTATACATATGTAGTTCGATGCATGTGTGAGTGCGCGCGTGTGCGTGCGTGTCTTTTCCAACCAAGTGGTTGAAGCGCCCTGCACAGCGAATGACCGTTTGGCAGCTGGGTCGCGACTCGCTGAGCGGAACCGATAGGTTGTCTGTCACTCGACCGGCGCAAGTTGTGCGCGGTCCCAGCGCAGAAAAGCCGGGCAAGAGTTCAGACCCTCCTTTTGGGGCTCCTCAAGCACGTGCCGCCTGCTAGAAAACGCAGGGTAGCTTGCTCCCCTGATTAGATGGAGCCCCAGAAAAGCATCGGAACCTCCTTTCGCAACTGAAATGCGTGGCCCTTCAAGTCATTTGCGCATGGTCCACCAGCCGAGCCTGGTCGCTTATTTGAAGCGTGCTGGGACGAATCTGGGCATCAGGATTGAGCTCTATGGGCTGTCCCGCTTTCCTTATTCCCCTTCAGGAGCGTCAAGATGCGTGATGATTTGTCCATGTGCATCCACTTCACAGAGCGATGAATGTTTGAGCAGGGATACGGCAGTTACGTAGGCGAGGCAGCACGGACTGCCGCCAGGCAGACTGCAGAGAGTGTAACTAACAGTTGTACCCACCTGGTCATGTCCGGCGCAAGCATGCGACGAACCAAACTTCTCACATGTTTCTTTGTTCGGGTCCGATTTCAGCTGGCCACGAGCGGCTCAAGCACGCATTTGTGGCAACACAGTTGTGGCACTTCTGCCCCTCACTTTGCAGCAGATGTTTCTTTCCAGAGACCCGATTTTTTTCTCCGGGATCTGCCCGCTATTTTACCAGGACAGCTTAGTGCCTTTCTTTCCGCGGGGCAGCCATGGCAGCTTGGTTGCAACGCTCCGAACGACCAAACCGCAAGGGTAGAAGCTGATTGTTGGATCCCCTTATTCTTTCCTGGGGCAAGCTGGGAGATGCCCGACAAAAATCAGAGGCACTTTTTGTTTGGTTCCTTTTCCCAGGTCAGAGGTAATTACCCGGTGACATGATCTTTGGAGCAGCTATCTTAGACTGGGGTTAGCCGAAGATTTTTCGGCCACAGGCCATCCCGCAAAGACTCTTGGCATTCGGGCGCAAACACACGTCTGGTCCCCGTCACAAGCAAATTATGCTTGAAGAGCAACTTGTTCGCACATTTCGTTGCATGGATCGTTAGAATCTTGATACCCGCAGAGCAAGAGCCTTTAAACGTTGAGGGTCACCGGGGCACGCAAGCTGAGCCTAAGAGTTTGGCTTGAATCATGTTTCCGATTTCGGAAGTGACGCTTGATGTCCGGACTTTTGCAAGCAAAGTAGCCATCCACGGTCAATTGCAGGGTTCCCCAATCTAGGTCCCCCAGTAGCGCTCTTCTCTCCCCTTTTTTTGGGGAGGGTTCCCCTACTGTACTCAAATAGACTACAGAAAAAGTTGGTGCCCTTATCCGAACCTCTCCTCTGGAGGACCTAGCAATTTGTTCCTTGTAACCTGGAGTTGGCATCCGAGCATTTACAGAATGGCCAAGGGGACTGCTCAGAAGGTAGCTGAGGCAAGGGTTAGAGACTCGGAGCCTCAAAGACAAGCACAGGGATTACCCCAGCAGGTACGGATATGCCAACTGGTTGTTGGTGAACAGGCGGAAGGTGGCGGGTCCACTTGCAGAAAAAGGGTACCCGTAGCTTGGCCATTGGAGACTCATGGGGGCTGCAGGTATTTTCTGTTGCGCTGTTGGGCATCCCAAATAGGGGTACACCGAAAATTGTGATTTTCCCTTTTGGCTTCCCTTCAAAACCAACCAGCCACGGTGCCCGCCAGAATATCACTCTAGGGTTGATTCCCCATTCTTTTCAACCATCGTTCTTTTCAAAAACCAGCAGTGCCCCTTGGATTCTGCCGGTTTTCTGAAAAGATTCGGATCCCTGGAAAGAATGGGAAAGTGTCCCCTAGAAATCTGTGAGCCCTGATGTCATAGTTTCCACAACCACGGCCAAAGCACAGCCTTTGTTTGGCTATTCAATAAACTTGTCCCGCATTTTTCAAAAGGACCAAGCAAAGAAAAAACTGGCCCATGGACCAGAGGTGGACAACATGATCCACAGCCAGCTGGGCGCGCTGGGCGGCGCAGTCCCCACCAAGCCCAGCTGGAACGACCCAGCGCCGCTCCTCGGCTCCAAAGTTCCGATGCCCATGGGCCATTTGTCTCGGCTCCCAGCCATCCGGTTCCTTAGCGTTTTAGGATGTTTTAGGTCCTTTCGTCTCGTGGTTGTTTCCATGTCACCCAAAGTTCGCTCACTTGAGCGGGGGATTTGAGGGCCCAGTGTGTGTGTGTGTGGGTTCTACAGCCATTCCCTTTTTCTTCGGCTCAGAAAGAGTCAAGAGCTACAAGGTAGCTGCGTCAGGAAGAAGTTTCTTTGCTTTCCTGTGGTTTCCTATGTTGGCTTCTTGTGTCGGCCCGAGTCTGAGTTTTTGGCCCAACATGTTAGCCTTTTGTTGGAAGGTCTAGTGAAGACGCTGTGCTTTCGATCAAGTAGTTTTGAGGTGGAACCCGACTGAGCGCAAAGAATCCGACGAGGTCATCGTTCAGTATGGATTAGGTGTTGCGCGGCTGGATTGATTGAAATGGCTTGAGCCGCCTCAGAACGAAACGAACAGATCTTTGGTTTCTTGATTCCAGGAAGCGCGCTTGGATCCTACTGTAAAGAAGAGATAAATTTGGATAGACCTGGTCCTAAGCTTTCAAGCTCCTGAATCCAGAGCTTCAAAGAATCAGAAACTCAAGCACGCATTGAGACGTCGGCTAAGGATGGAGGAGGGCAAGATGAAGGAGAACGAAGAACTTGCCCCGATGTATGTGGAGGGGCCGCTGGGCAACATCTAGCGTGGGAACTTTCGAGGATTGAGCCCCAAGGAAGGCCTATGTGTCTCACAGGGCCCACGTTTGGACAGCACGGTGCTTGAATACCTCCACCTTTTGCAGGCTGAGCTTCCAGTTTTCAGATGGCCCAAAGCGCATCCATTGACTCCAGTGAACTTTCCCTTTGCCATGGGCCGTGGTGTTGCACTTCACTCACAGATGTTACAATGGGGATTCCAAAGGCCATAGGCCATAGACTTGTGCGGAGTTTCGACTGCGCACAGTAGCCGGGGTGATTGGATGAGAAGTCACGGTCTTTGCCATACGAGCGCAGAATCCATTCCCGGGCAAATCAGCATGGGGGTGAAACCCAGACTTAGGACCCCCCTGGCTGAGTACTGGTTCGGGTACCCTTTGCGTGGTAATGAAGGAAACCCAAGGGAAAATCACAACTTTGTGGGCCCTGGAAGCGCACAGCGGTAGCCATGACGTCACTGGGACCCCGAAAACCCTTTAAAAAAAAAAAAAAAAACACGGGGTATGAGTTTATTGAGGATTATTTGGGTTGACGGGGATTCATGTCCACCAACCTCTTATGTGGTGGGTTCTCATTAAAACTCATTCCCACTTGACTGCAAATTCAAACAGGAGCCATTTTTCTCACTATCCTTCTCCTTTGGGTTTTCCTTCAAAACCACCAAAGCACGTGTGCCCCCAAGAAAAGACACCCACACATATTCAGCATGAGGACCCCGGATGTACAACTTAGTGCCTCTTCAACTGCTGCGGTACTGCGTAAGGCTGGTTCAGGGTTGGTTTAGAGGGTGGTCCGCTTTCGTCTCTTGGAGTGGCTGGGGCTCACTGCGGTTTATTTTCGGCTCGCATTGCTAATTCCCCCCATGTTTTTTTGCGGGTCCTTTTTGCACCCTTGGAAGGCCGCCAAAAACGAACGCCAGACCATTTCGGGTCTATCGTTTGTTGTTAAGTGCCCCATCACGGCGAAATCTGTTTCCCCTGCACCCAAGCCGACCAATTTGGGCCGACCACGTCACAGACACCTGTTTCCCATGACCCCAAGGCGACCCGCCTTTGCCACATGGAAGACACTTGACTTTTCCCAGCCGATTTAGAGGATGCACATCCTTGTAAAGAATGTTTGTTTTTTGACAATTTTAGATGTACGCCTCGTCCGTGTAGTCTTAAATTTGGCTCAAATATATCATATCTGCATATTATAGCGAGCTCACCCGGGGGTAACCATGCTGTAGGTCCTACTGTAGGTCGATCTGTTACTTCAGGTTTTGAATTTGCTGTGAAAATTGCTGATCCCTTGAGGAACCCTTCCCCCCCAAAAAAAACAACAACAACAACAGCAAAATCAAAAAGACAAGAGAAGCAGTTCCTTCCTTCCCCCCCCCCCCCCCCCCCCGCCCTGCACGCCCCCCCCCCCCCCCCGCTTTTTCAGGCGCACAGTGCAGATGGGCTCAGTCTGGCACCAACGCCTGCCGCTCCTTGTTGCCGTGGTGCTCGTCTCACGGCAAGACTTACCTGACCATTTCCGCTGTGTCGTTTTTGTGAGGGTCCCTTTTTGGGGTGCTGTTAAAGGGAACCGAAAGGGAAGCCCACCAGTTGTTAGGGGCCTCCCTCATTCCTCATTTGGAGACACACCAGCATATGCTGACTTCCTTTGGGTCAAGGTACTGCCATTGTATATCTTTGTCCTTTACTAAGATGATGGTAGAAATGCTTAAAGCCAGCGTTTAGCATTGACCAAGTCTTGGTTCCCTTCTAAGTCAACCACGGACATAGCACCAACAGAGGACACACGTCTGTCTTATTTGGTTTTCCTCCAAATCTTTTTGTTTTTTGCAAAAATCAACAACTCCCGAAAAGAGCGGCTTTCACAAAGCCTTTCATTTTTGCTTTTCAGCTATCTGGGGTTTCTCAACAATGACCCGCGTTATTCGTTTGGATGGTCTTAAACTTGCTGGTGCTCAGCAGAAAGAGAGGGAATGACCCCTATAAACCATCCAAGCGGTGGTTTCCTTTAAGGGGACCCCCAGGTTCATTCCCTCATTCCCTTCCTATCGCACCAGCAAGTCAGTCACAAAGGTCCTCGGCCTGGTCCTAGTCCTCAGCATCTCCGGTGGTGGCGGAGGCGGAGACGGAAGCTCGGGAGGCGATGCAAAGACCGCCATGTCCGTGGATGGAGGCGAGAAGTTTGGAAGAATTGTGTTGACCCCACATTAGTGAACCCGTCCTTCTGATATATAAGGGGTGTCCACCGCCACTAAAATGGGACCCTCCCCCCCCTTAAGAATAGGACCAGGGGTGCAACAAACATGGGATTATAATTAGGCAAATTCTAGCGATCTCAATAGGGTTGAAGGGTACTTTGATTGAGCTCTCGTATTTTCGTTCGAAGAATGGCTGTTGTATTTTCTGGATAGCTTGTCCGTCTTTCTTTAGATTCGCACGCGTATCCGTGACACAGTTACCAATTGGTTGTCATCAAAATGACTCGGAACCAACATTTAGTCCTTTTGACTTGCGGCTTCCAACGGCTAAGTCGGCAGCCACAACGGGGTGGAAGTTGCGCCCATAGGGCACACATATGAGCCACCAAAGCCACTCAGCACGTTTGTGCCCCCCCCAGTTTCGCTGAGACAACCCCCTAGAATGGTAGGTGGTTCTTCGGTTTGCCTTAAAACTTGCCCAAGCAAACACCAAGTTTGATTAACCTAGGAGTTAACTAAACTTGTAACTTTCAGAAAGCGTTCTTTCAAAACCCCAGTCTTTTCCCTGGTTTGTGGCTGTCTGGAAGAAAGGTCCCTGCAAACAGGGGGGCCTGAATGCCAATCCTGAAACTGCTACTCTTTATCCGGACCAATGCATGTACCGAACCTATCAGCCTAAATCCTACACTTCCATTGGCCTTCCCCCCCCCCTGCCCCCACTGTATGCTGGGCACGGGTCTAATTTGCAACCTTCTTTCAGGGTCTCGGTTTTTCGGGGTTCTTGGCAAGAAAGAGCCCTGATTCTAACCTCTCTGCTGGAGGACCTAGTCTAAGCTGGGTGTCCGTGGCCCCCCCTCCCCCCAGAAAAACCCACCAGACGTGAGGCGCCGCGGTGGCCATCGCCAACGCCACGAACGCCACGGCGGCCGAGACCACCGCCGCGGCTCTGGCGGAGACGGAGCCGGCGGCGGAGCCGGAGGCGGAGGCGGAGGCGGAGGCGGTGCCGGCGGTGCCGGCGGTGCCGGAGGCGGTTGGGGCGCCTTGGCTCAACCCACGCTCGAGCTGGAGATCATTGGTCCAGACCTTCGTTCCAGACCTTGCCTAGAAACAGGTTTATGTGAGCAGTTGTTAGGTTAGAGTGCTGATTCGGGTTTTGACTTCCTTAGGTCCTTCCCCTGGTGCTTGCAGGAGCAGGTGACATGCTTGTTTTGATGTGTTTGCCAGCAGTGTTCGCAAGCGTGCGTGTAGCAGCAACAAAGGCTCCAGAGCGCTCGCTGCAAAGCAAAGGACATTTGACCCCTGGAATACCCAGCAGACTTAGCAGTTTCGTTTTCCCTGGGTGTCGACGTAACTGGACTTCCGGGGTGCTAGACCCCACGTTTGGGTTGCCATCCGTGCGGGATGTTTGCAATTTGGTTTCTCGTTTTTTCTTCTTTGTTTGTTTACGGGTATGCGTCAAAATGGGGAACCCCAAGAAGCTACAGTTTTACGACTTGTTTCGCGTAACAACCCAAAACAGGTACCGTGCGTTCAGGGCTTGGTGCTTCAGGGTGTTAAAAGAATAGATAGATGTATACACTTATATACCTATATATAGAGATGTAAATATATATATATACATATATATATATATATACATATACATATATATATAGTGTTGTTATGGGACACTAATTCCACCAGGACGCAGAGAGCAACATGGTTCTCCCTTTCATGCCTGGGGGGGGGGGGGGCGGGGGGAATTAGGAGGATGCTGTGCTTGGAGTTGGCAAGATTCATGTGAGTAATTTCGGAGGGTGCCTTTTCACCTTGGTTTGAAGGGAAGTCGCCATGTCCTATTTGACACATATCTTGTTGGAGGACTATCAAGACGCAGTCCTTTGCCGCTGTCCCACTAAAACCACCAGAAACCGGGGACCTGTTTAAAATCTGGACGCAGTCCGTTGCCGCTCTCTGTGGAATCATCCTAGATGCAAGGGAATGCATCCCACAAGGCATTCGCCATCCGCATATACCCAACGAGGATGAAGTTTTGTCCAGACCCATTTGGCCACCAAATGGGTGTGTGTGTTTAGGGGAATCCCAAAAAAATGTTGTTTTCCCGCTGGCTTCCCATTCCAACCACCAAAAAATTCGGGGTACCCTACAAGAAGACGGCCTAAGTCGCAGCTGAGGTGGGCAACTCATCTGTCAATATCAGCGAGGTCAGCCAGGAGTCCAGCCCAGCTTTAGACCCTCGGCCAAAAAAAAGACGCCAAAGGCGGATTTTTGTTTGCTTGCTGTTGTGCCGTTTTGTGCAGGGGGCAGCAATTCTCGCAACTTGTTAAACTTTTTTTGGGGGTCATTTGGTGCTGGTCATTGGTGCTCCATGTGCCTTTCCAGCCAAAAGTTATAAACATGTTGCCATGGATTTAGCTCTGGCCCGAAACCCTTGAAGTTCTTCTGCCTATTTTATGGGCTTCGAGCTCACCGATTTGGTGATAACGAAAGCCAGCAAGAATGTGGGTCCTTTAGCCAGGGATCCTACTTATTTAACTTTAACATGGTTGTAAGAAGTTGCAGGTGCTTGAAGGCCAGTTGCTAGCACCTTTCACTCGTTGTCTCTTGTCCGAGAAATGTGTGCGTTTCCACTTTTCGCCGGCCCCGCGCCTTCGAACGCTTCCCGAAAGGCCTGGCACCCGGCCGGTGCAAGACCTTGATGCAAGCTACCAGGAAATATTGAGCTTGCTTTTGTTGTTTGAAGAGGATAGGCTCCCCTGGTTCATGCTTCATTTGTCCAATGTAGCTTCAGATGTTGCTTGAGCGCATAGGCTTAGGAGAACATGTGCCTTTTCATTTTACCCTCCATGAAAGTGATTTCAACAGGACTTTGAGCTTTCGTTTTCTGATTGTTGAACAGGTCATTCAAAGGCGAGTCAGCGGGAACATGTGACATGTGCCTGTTTCTTGGAGCAGTTTTGATTACGCCCAGGACACTTACAGGCAGTCGTGCCCAACCCTCTTGAAGCTGCAGGGCGCGTGCGTCGGCAGCTCAGATGTGGGATACGTAGGCATGACATGGATGCAGCTTCGGCTAGCCGCACTCCTTTCACTCATGGTTTCAGACTCGTGCCGCGTTGGAAACGGATTCCACGAATGCTTCAAAAGGTTTCCAAGCAGCACCGCAGCACCTGAAGGATCCCAACCTTCCCCCCCATATGCTCGCCCAAACGGGCCTTCGAAAGGCCTGCGTTTGAGAAAACTGCCGGGCCTGGAGAGCTTGGGGAACGAAGCTGACTTTTGCTTTTCGACCTTAAGAGTTGAGTGGGGTACAGGACGTACTAAAAGCTTATCGCATAGTAGCATGGGGTCTGTGCAAGGCCAAGGCCTTGTGAATACTGGGGGGCATGTGAAGGACCAGAGCCACCAGCAAGGTGGGGACAACGCAAATGATTGAAATTTTGTGGTTCCCCTTTGCAAGGGACAAGGGTCTAGCCTGCATTTGTTCGTAGCTTCCTCCTTTCGGTGAGTTTGATATGGGCGACCCGGGTCGGAATGGTGTGTGAAAGGTCGACCCGAGTCACCCGTTTGTTAGACCCTGGTTCAAACAATCAAAGCCAGACCCCGGAAATTCTACAAGTACTAAGTCACCAAATAGAGTTGACCAGCCTTTGCGTTAGGTTCCTGCAGGAATTCCCGGAGCTTGAGTGTTCTTGACATGCTTGTTTGTTGTTTTTGGTTCTGTTCATTTTAGGTGGGGGGCTGCAAACCGACGAATTCCCACCCCACGGCTTCTGAGCAGATCCTCTCCCGACCCGGCATCGAGCGAGCGCGGTATCGGCCTGAGGACTACGACTTGTCCTCCGATGACGCCAGCTTGCAGCCGCACACGCTGGTGCGCAGGGTGTGCCCGGAGGAGTGCAAGATCATGGCCCCTCGGCGTCCTTAAAAGCTTTGTTGCCTTTGGTTCCCAGCCTGCAGATCCCCACATCCATAAGTGCAGTTGCCAGTTGTTCACCCATTTGGCTGTGGATCAAAAATCGGTATCCAGAATGGAGCCCTGGTAGGTGGACACATGGACCAACATCTGCGGTTTCCTGCTGGTCTAATGTTGACCCATACCCATTTGGGTGTTCCCCATGTTAAGACACACCTACAAAAGGCCACAAAATGTGGCCACCGGCAATCAATCAAGTTGCTCTGATTGCTGCCCGCGGTGTTGGCCTGCAGCATGGGGGACCCCAAGCATGTGATATCCCATGCAGTTGAAAAAAACACATCGATGTCCCGTTTTGGTGGTTTTAACAATTGCCCGTCGGCATGTTACAATGTTGACCTGAAGTTTTGGGAGCATTTTCTAGGTGGTGTGATGTTTAAAGAGGAAATAGGAAACCCTGTGTTGCGGGGCTTGTCCTTGGCCAGGCGTTTGCAGTCTCGTTGGTTTCGGGGAACGGTCATGTCTGCTCATGCGTGTGATAAAAGGAAACTCCTGTGAGTATTGCAGAGGGCTAGCAGTTCCTCATTACACAAGTTCACATGGAAGGTTCCAGAAGCTTTGGCATGGATGCATGAAATTGGGTGCCAGGTGGTTCCTGACTTTGCTAGTGGATATTTCCCGCTACAACTGATATGGAACCCTGAATGAGCCCCCTAAGACGACTCCTCTCAAAATGTTGGTTTTATTTGTTCCGCGTCAAGGTGTAGGAGGGTCTTCTCTCGGAAATGCGTCCTCAGCTTTTCGGGCCAACGCGTCACCCGTTGCTCCAAGCACCCAGGATCGGTATCGGAAGATGTGCTCGTCCCTGCTGAATTTGGACGGCGGTTGTGTGCTTTGGCGATCTATCCTTTGGCGTTGCCACACTTTTTCTGCCACATGACACCAAATGGACCCACACAAAGTACAAGCGGGGCATCGGAAGGTCAAAGCGATCCCTCAAAGGAGCAGGTCGACCTGGCAGCTCTGGCAATCCGCTTGAAAGGTTTGATTCCGTTTGCTTGGATGGTCAACCAACGTCAGTGGAGTAGGTTATAACTTATAACTCATAACCATGGTTGTAAGGGGACCACCCCGAGTTACCTAAGTTACAACCATGGTTGCGACCTACTTACTAAGTTGGACATCCAAGTAGCATAAAGGCAGCAACGGAAACCGCCCAAGAACTGAAAGGACAATGGCGGGTTGCCCAGCACCTGGGAGACTCAAAGGAAACCCACCATTTCTTAAAGTGTTTCTTCCCCAAGTGCTGGAACCCCCAAAATTGGGCCTGGCTCCCTTCAGTGATCCCAAACAGGCCCAAAAGTAGATTTTCACATGTCCCAGAAGTGACTGATCCATGCGCTCGGACAAAGCGAACTACCCATCAGGTGTTGAGGGCCAAGGCCCACGCTGAACTGGTCCTCGCAAACGTGCATCTTTGAAGTGGGGGAGCTGCAGTTAGCCCAACATGTTTTTCTCATTCTTCCGTTGTTGCTGCTTGTTTGTTTTCCGCTGGCATGAAAGCATCGGTTGTTTTGATGTTTTTTCCCTGCACCATTGGCTTGTGGATTGTTCCCATCGCGGACGGCAAGCTTGCCGTTCTTTTTCCGACCCCTCAGGCCACTTGACTCGGAGGTTCCAATTCAACGCCCTTTGACTCCGCATGGAAGGCGTAAAACCACCAAATAATTTGCGGCTCAGCATATATAGCTCTTTTCTGAAATGATGACTGTCAAGATTCGGGACTAACCGGGAACTAATATTGTGAAAAAAGGCTTTTAGCTTGGTCGGCACGGGGGTTTAGACGTGTCAGCGTGCGGTAGGCTGACAGGTATGATCGTAACCGTGTTGCAGTTGTTTCAGCGTCATCCCAATGGTTGCCCACGCTATGGGGCCAAAATGGGGCCAACACCGTCGCCTAAGTCGCCAATCGGCAGCGGCCCATGGGGCTGAACCGGACTGGCGTTCCGCCTCGCCCAGGCGCACGACCTGTCCACTGAGGAGGCGCTGCTGCCAAAGGGCAGCTTCGTTCGCCTGGTGTGCCCTGACAAATGCCCGGTGGCCCAACGGCCTCCGTTCGGGTAGGGCGTCTTAAATAAAATGGGGAGGCCCACAAAAATGCAAACTATCCTTTTGGCTTCCTATAAAAACCACTCCAACAGTTCACTTCCTCCAAACGCCACAGCCATGTGTGAAACAGGGGGACCCCCAAGATGCTGGTTTTTTGTTTGGGTTTCCCTTTTAAGCCAAGGCACATAGGCCCGCAGGGGAACCCACTCGAGAGGCTGGGCTTGCCCAAACAGACCGCTGGCGCAAGCATGTGAATGGTTTGGCCAAACCCGGATTGGACAGGCGCGTGTCAAAAGTATTCCGTTCAACTAACGCTTCACCAATTGAAGGCGTTAAGGGCACCCTTTGAGTGTCCTTTGCTAGCCTGAGTCGTTTGGATGCGTTGATGTTTGTTTGTGGGATTGCTTTGGATCCTGCGCATTGCGCTCTCATTCTTTTCTCACATTGTCAGTGTCAGTTTCAGATTTATTTTGACACTGAGTTTTGCCTGTATAACTTAGATTGTTTGCCTGTATGTGATTTTGACTTCATAGCATCAGGTCACATAGAGTCCACGTCGACGCCTGCGCCGACGCCGGCGCCGACGCCGGCGCCGACGGCTGCGCCGACGCTAACCACCACAGAGGCGGCGATCGAGAAACAGAAGGCTGGCGGGGGGGCATGGGAACACAGGAAGAGCCACAAGCCCCCGATGGTCTATAGGGGGCGTCCCATTTTAGAGGAGATGCTTCACTTTTGTCGGGAAAACACCCGGTCAATCATGATCGATCCATAAAGCAGATGAATGCGGGGTCGGCGTCAGGCTTGCACTTGCCCTCAAACGAGCGCATGCTGATCCAGAAATGCAGAGTCTACAATGTAGAGTTTCCTTATTTGTTTCTTGTTGGAAGCGGGTTCGTTCACACAGTTTTGCGTTGTTGTTTTTTTTCCCCCCGGAAGCTGCGATGGGAAGCTGCGATGCTTCGGCGGCGCGGGGCGCCCTTCTTTTATCTGGGGGAGCCCTCGCCACGTCTGTGCCAGGCGCCCGAAGCGCCGCCAGCCGCGGCAGCGGCTGGCCGGGCGCATAGCGGGATGTGGACCCTCCTGAAATGCGGAAAAGCACAGCTTTTGTGGGTGGTTTCAAAGGGAAGCCAAAGGGAAACCAGCGAGTTTTGGGGTGACCCCTAGCTTGCTGAGGTATGGGAACAATTTTTGGGGTGGTTTCGAAGGGAAGCCAACAGAAATCAACCGATATTGGGGTTGCCTCCCCCATTGTGAGAGGCCATGTGCTGCGGGTTGCACGTTAGATCGAAGGGTACATGCAGAGTTGTGGTGCTGTGGTGGCCTTTGTCAACCCAACTTGTGTTTGACCATAATTTTGCTTTGCAGTTTATGGACCCCATTAACCGGCGACGCATTTCAAGAAAACCGGGTCCCGCACGTCTTGTGCTTTACCATAATTCTGCCTTGCAGTTTATGGACCCCATTAACCGGCAACGCATTTCAAGAAAACCGGGTCCCGCACGTCTTGTGCTTTACCATAATTCTGCCTTGCAGTTTATGGACCCCATTAACCGGCAACGCATTTCAAGAAAACCGGGTCCCGCACGTCTTGTGCTTTACCATAATTCTGCCTTGCAGTTTATGGACCCCATTAACCGGCAACGCATTTCAAGAAAACCGGGTCCCGCACGTCTTGTGCTTTACCATAATTCTGCCTTGCAGTTTATGGACCCCATTAACCGGCAACGCGTTTCAAGAAAACCGGGTCCCGCACGTCTTGTGCTTTACCATAATTCTGCCTTGCAGTTTATGGACCCCATTAACCGGCAACGCATTTCAAGAAAACCGGGTCCCGCACGTGCTTGTTGCTTTACCATAATTCTGCCTTGCAGTTTATGGACCCCATTAACCCTTGCAGTTTATGGACATTAACGGCGTTTCAAGAAAACCGGGTCCCGCACGTCTTGTGCTTTACCATAATTCTGCCTTGCAGTTTTCAAGAAAACCGGGTCCCGGACCATAATTCTGCCTTGCAGTTTATGGACCCCATTAACCGGCAACGCATTTCAAGAAAACCGGGTCCCGCACGTCTTGTGCTTTACCATAATTCTGCCTTGCAGTTTATGGACCCCATTAACCGGCAACGCATTTCAAGAAAACCGGGTCCCGCACGTCTTGTGCTTTACCATAATTCTGCCTTGCAGTTTATGGACCCCATTAACCGGCAACGCGTTTCAAGAAAACCGGGTCCCGCACGTCTTGTGCTTTACCATAATTCTGCCTTGCAGTTTATGGACCCCATTAACCGGCAACGCGTTTCAAGAAAACCGGGTCCCGCACGTCTTGTGCTTTACCATAATTCTGCCTTGCAGTTTATGGACCCCATTAACCGGCAACGCGTTTCAAGAAAACCGGGTCCCGCACGTCTTGTGCTTTACCATAATTCTGCCTTGCAGTTTATGGACCCCATTAACCGGCAACGCGTTTCAAGAAAACCGGGTCCCGCACGTCTTGTGCTTTACCATAATTCTGCCTTGCAGTTTATGGACCCCATTAACCGGCAACGCGTTTCAAGAAAACCGGGTCCCGCACGTCTTGTGCTTTACCATAATTCTGCCTTGCAGTTTATGGACCCCATTAACCGGCAACGCGTTTCAAGAAAACCGGGTCCCGCACGTCTTGTGCTTTACCATAATTCTGCCTTGCAGTGTATGGACCCCATTAACCGGCAACGCGTTTGTTTGCTGATTCCGAGTTGGCATTGATGGATACCTAGAGCCTAGTTTGCAATTTCAGCACCTGAGCCTCAACTACAATATTGAAAGGGGCTTCATAATTACAAGCATTGTTCTCCTATGGACATGTGGCAATCTGGTTCTTTCGTACCCCACAACCCCATTGTATTTAGGCCTTTATAGTACCCCAACGGAGGTTGCAAATTCCCCACGGACAAAGGGCATCGCCAGATTCCCAGGCCCACAGATCTCTATGCCCACGGTGCGTCCGTCGAGGCTGGGAGGTGTAGTTTGTTTGATTCATTCTGCCTCTGTTTGACGCATATTGTTGCGCCTTTGGTGGGATAAAGCCGGACATGGGGGACCAACCATTGCCAGGGTAGCCCTAAGCTTGACAGATAAAGAAGTCGTGGCGAATTCTGGCCAGCTTGGCTGCCTGGTAGCTGAGGAGGTCGGCAAAGTTGTAATTGGTCGCAATACAGGTTGACTTGTCCCGCAAGCTGGCTGTGTGCAAGCCAGCGTCATCTGGTTTTTGTCGAACAGAGCACAACAAGCACCAAACAACCCCAGCAAACCGCACGCTAGCACCACCAAATACAACCAGCCATTAAATACAAGCTTACACCACACCAAAGCAAGTCCCAACACCCACCCACTTCCAAATTAACACTTAAGCCCGCCCATAATTGCGCTTAAGCGGTCACACCAATCCAGGGCAAATATCCAACTGGTGGCTTCCTGCAAAATCCTCAGCTTCATTCCATTTCATTCCTAAACCTGCTAAAATGAGTGCCAAGGCCTGGGTCTGATGAGAAGCCTTGCCCTTGCCAACGCAACCATCAACCTGTGTGATTCACCGGTGTCAAGTTCCGTCCTGGCACTCGGAACTGCGGCTGAAAAGGTTGGTAGATGAAGCTGTGGGTCAAAACCAATGGTACCGATTTGTAGGTGCACCACCCATTTAGAACCTAGTTTAGTCGTGATTGGGATGTTCACCTTGGGTACGATTGGATTTTGACTCATGGCCAAATGGCCACCGTTCCGATCTGTCCCAATCTGTAGATTATTCTATTAAGGACGGGGTTGTTGCAATCAGTTGCGTCCTGTTCTTCTCCGACACGTTTTGAGAGACGCAGGCGATGCGCCTGCGTGCCACTTCCATGATCTCAGTTCGCGCAGGTGGCTGGCATATGTGGTCTCCATCGGCGTAACGGTGGTGCCTTGAGAGCAAGCCGGAGCTGAACGTGTGTGTGTGTGGTGTGTGTGTGTGTGTGTGTGTGTGTGTTTGTGTGTGCGTTTGTGTGTTGGGGAATTTATTTTCGGGGTTTGGGGTCTGGATGGGTCAATGCGCCTTACTCCTTAGACCATACATCTTCGAGTGGTTCTCTTTAGGTGCTACACATGCTACTGGAAGGGGGTTTGGGGGTTTGTTTGTTTCTGGGTGTTGGTGCTTGTTTTGGAGGGCACCCTTTTTCAGCTTGTCTTGAATGCATGTCCAAATGCTAAGGCCACCCTTTTTGGATTCTTCACGGGCATGTGGAAGCTGGGGTGTCCTTCGGTCCGAAACGTGAGTCGTTTGCCCAGGCCACATTCCGGAGAGGCGATTTTGGACCTGTATCCCTACCGCGCTCCACAAAGGTGAGACCGTGAGATGCCCTGCCAATGTTATATGTATCCCTACCGCGCTCCACAAAGGTGAGACCGTGAGATGCCCTGCCAATGTTCTTTCAACCTTTCCCGCAGGTCGTCAGGAGCGGTGTTTTTGGTCCCTGCGCAGGTCAACATGACCTAAGAAGTTGCTTGAAACAAGGGGTGCGGTGCTCATCCCTCAATCTGGGAAGGAGTCTTAGAAGTCGTTTGTTCCTATCCGGGCCTGAAATATCCTTGGACGTGGATTTACAGTTTAAGGCTATGGACCTCCAACCCCCGTCTGAAGATTGAAACCGTGGACGGACCAAATCCTGCACCAGTTTGTAATTAGGTGGGTTATCCCAGTATTCATTGTGCTTCATGTATCCCAAGTGGTACATCCACGACCCAAATCCAACCTTCCCTGACCCTTTTCCCCGGTTTCCTCCATAGAAGGCCTTAGTTTTGGCCTTGCCACAGCCGTATGTTGGGGAAACAACTGGGGGTTGGATCCCATGATCTCGAATGGGTTTGATTGGGGCGGGATGTGGGGTCCCATGAATCAGTCTGAAGTTGTTTTTTTGTTGCAACATGTCAAAATGTGTCCAATCCAGAAACATATGTCAACGTGGTCGGTTTCAAGGGGTTGGTTCCCTTATTGTTGACATGCTCCTGGCACACACACACACACACACACACCCTCTTTCCAACAATCACAGAAGTGGACAAGGGGCTTTTTCAGAAGGACAGGTGTCTTCCAAAGCCCTCGTGTATAAACTTCCATACCCAGTTGTCTGGCCTTTCTGACAGCTCAGGCATGGGCCGGTTTGTGCATGCACGAGTACGGATGGCTGCGGCGCTTCTCCTGATTGCCTAGCGCGTCGTTTCACAGAAGGCAGTAGAACTCGGCTTTGAGTCCTCCAACGCGTAAGCGCCAGCTTCAGCTTGCCTGTTTCACTTCTTGTCTTGTTAGTTTTCCGTTTCCTCCATTTCCCCTGACCATCACACGTTTGGCCAGGTACTCAAATTGTCATTGTTCTGCAATGCCTTCCCCAACACACCTTTTCCGGCGGCGCTTCACAGAAATGAGACGCCGCAAGCAAGCCGCAAGCGCTTGAAATCGCCTTTTTTGCCTGGCCCGGTCTGTTTCACAAGCCTGAGCTCAAGTACAGGCAATGCTCAGCATGCCAGGAGGCGCGACCAAATTCATTCAAGTGGAGGAAGTCCATTACTTTCAGGCCCCATCTAGTGAGACACGGATTAGTTACTTTGTTGCATTTTGCTTGGATGGTAGGACTTCATCTTTTTGCCAACTAATAGTTGTCCATTAAACCACAAAAGTTAAACGCTTAGCAGGGGAGCAGAACGCAACCAAGGTTACATCCAATGATTTCCACGGAAAACGGGGCCGTTGACTTGGAGTCGTCCGCATCCAAGCGTTGGAACTGAACTCGAAGTCGGAATCGCCAGAAATCGAAAGCGTGCGCCAGGCTGAGGTGGGTATGGGTCAAAATTGAACCACCAGAAAAAACCGCAGGTTTTGGTCCATGTTTCCATTTACCAGGGTTCCATTCTGGGTACCTATTTTTGACCCACAGCCAGTTGGGTTCCGTGTGATATTGCTAGTATTGGGTTCCAGGTGACATTGGTACTGTGGATGGTGACGCGAAATCCATGCATGCCATACGAAACCCTGGCATGAATGATTCCCCAACGTAAATACCAACACACGTTATGGTTTCAACCATGGTTTCAAAGTGGTGCGAAATGGATTTCGTCCATCCACAGTAGTATTTGGCTCTGTCTCCACAGGGGTTGGTCTCGTGCTACCCTTGTGTTCCCCCGCCCGACAGACCTTTTAAGCCATGGCTGATCATGGCCATGGCATCTAGTCTTCCTTCTTTTCTGTGGTTTGGCTACCGTGGGCCATGGATCTGGGCAATTTTTGGCGAGCTTGCCAACAAGCTGAGGCACAACGAAGGTCCTGTACTGGGCAGTCCCGTATTTTCCAGCTTGGGCAGTGCAGCAATTTGTCCACATTGATTCGATCCATCGTGTCCTGCATTAAATCTGTCGCCTGCTCAGCTCCCACCTGGCAGTGCGCTTGTCGGCGGGCACGCTCACGTAAATATGTCGGGCATCGACGCCATGCGGGCACAGGCTATCGAGCAGGTTGAGCTTCCATGAGGTCGAGGTAGAGGCCCCTTCGCAGGAGAACCAGGTTTCTTGGCTCCCAGCCATCCGGTTCCTTAGCTTTTCAGATCCTTTTACTGTTTAGTGGTAGTTTCCATTTAACCTACCAAAAGTGAAACTTTTAGCGGGGGATCTGAGGGCAGCCCAGCTTGGGGCATGAGGCGCAAGACTGTCTCCGGCTGACGGGTCAGACAAAACAATTGCAGCTCCCAAAAGTTCAAAAACCATGAGTTCCATGTCTCGCGTGCAAGTGCGCGACTCTCCAGCTTCGAAGTCTACCATCCTCTCCGACAAGCTACCTAAGTAAGTTTGTTGGCATTTGCCGTATGTTCAGGAAACACCATGCCATTGCTTGGGCCAAGTTTGGGTCGTGCTTCACAAGGCCCAATGGCTTGCCACACGGCACTTTTCCGGCGGTTAGTAAGATGTTAGGTATTGCAAGTGGGTAAGGAAAAGGTTGCTTTGGTCGATGTGTCCCGGTTTTCTTAGAACCTCACATGGCACCCACCGCACGGACCCTACCAGCGGGCGTCCTAAGGGTCCCCAAGTAAAGCTCATTCCCAAATCAGTATTAAACATGGACGAGCCTCCCCGAACCAAAAAAAGTGGTTTCCCCTTCGATTTCCTTCAATAGCAGAGCCGAACATGGGAAGCCTACAAAAAGCGCACCCCTTTCAGACTAGTTCTTATCTTTTTCTTTGAAAGGGAGTCTACTGGACATATGTTCTCATCTTTTCCCACGCAAGACTTCAAGCGCAAGTTGGATCGACAAATCCGACGGGCCCCGCCGTTTTCGCGCGAAGTTCCCAGACCGACGAGACCGAGGTTCGGGAACCTGGCCGAGTCCGGGGACTCCATCCGACTCAGCGCCGGGGACCCCTGGGTCCCTTTTTGCGTTCAATGCTTAGGGCTGTGGGTCAAAAATAGGGACCCCAACTGGGACCCTAGTGGAAACATGGACCACCTGCGGTCCAATTCCTGGTGGTTTGATTTTGACCCATAGTCAGGTGGGCTTGACCTCACTTCCTGAGTTGCTGGAATTTTAGACGCTTTTTGGGTCTGGACCATTTCAGTGGTAAACAGAAGTGCAGAGAGCAACAGGAAGCCAAACCGTGGATGGTCGCGAAACCCATTTCGCACCACCAAAGGCGACTCCTCTGTAAATACCAGCATACAATGGTGTCCCAGGATTTCTTCCTTGTGAAAAAGCCCTCACATCAAATTAGGGAACACCCCACAAATTGATAGGATTTGTTCGTTCTGTGGATGGATGACAAAGGCAAACCAGCAGGAAACCAAAGGCAAACCAAAGTGAGACCGCAAATTTGGTGGTGTGTGTGTGTGTATTCTGGGACACCCTGGAAATAATGAGAATCCCCGCCCCCCAGGGAAACCTCGTGCTGGATGTTTGAACTGCAAGTTGGCTTGGTGTGAAATGCGTTAGCCAGGTTGAAGTTCTGATTGTTTTCGTTTTTTTTGGCAAGTTGGCCAGCATGACACGACAGATTCGCAGTTTGCTACCACCAGGGGTATTGAAGAAGGTTGAATCGCTGCTTTGTATACTACTATTTGGCGTCAATTGATGTTTATATATATGTATACATGGTTACATGCAGTGCGCAGTTCAACACATGATCATTGTTTTGTCCATTTCTAAGGGTCATCAAAGTCAGTAGTTCCCCTTTTGGACCATAGAGCGGTGGGCAAGAGGAAGCCAACCTGTTCTGGCACGGTTCAGCTTTCAGGTTGCTGCCTGCCTGATGCAAGCCGGGGGCTCAGTATGGAAGACATACCCCTCGTTCAGGGACTCCCCTGGGTGCATTGAGAACCAATACCAGCAACGGAGGCACGCGTTTTTGTTTTTTCTCTCGCAGGGGGTGGGCGTCAGTAGATTATTTGTCGGTCGAGCCAGTTCACAGGAGTCGCTACGTTTGATTCAATGGCTAGTTGGCGATCTCAGAAGTTGCGACCGATCGCCAAAAAGCCATGCGGCAGGTTGCTTTCTTGCCGTGGCGCCACAGGATTTGATGCATGTGCTACTTGCTTGTGCGATTGTCAAGCTCGATTTGTACATAACCTAGCAAGCTAAAACTGAGCGGTGGTCTGCGCTTGAGGGATGTAGCCAGCCAGAGTGTAGAAAGAAAGCAAGCAACCTGGCGTAGAACCGAGCGGCAACACACCACATCGTGTTTGTTGCTGAATGTATTAATGGGGCATGTCTCTTGCTAGCAAGGCTCAGTTTGGGTGCCCCTAGATCTAATTGCTCGCGAAACCAGTCGACAGGATCGATCTGTGGGATGCAAGCGTTGTGCTGATTGCCCAAAGTCAAGTGAGGTTAGGTGCTTGCTCGCTGGCTTGGTTGGTTCTGTGGTTCTTTGGTTGGTTGATTCGTTGGTTGGTTGGTTGGTTGGCTGGTTGCTCAATTGGCCTGTTGGTGTGTTTGTCTGTTAGTTTGCTGGTTGTTTGGTTGGTTGGTATGTTGGCCTGTTAGTTTGTTGGGGTGTTTGTTTGGTTGGCCTGCTGCGTGTTGTTTGGTTGGCTGGCTATTTGGTTGGCTGGTTGGGTGCCTGTTTGCCTGTTTGGTTGTTTGCCCGTTTGTTTCAATGCTTGCTTGTTTGCTCGCTCACTTCTCCGTTGTGCAGGAAGAGCTGCATCCACTTATCGCAAGGAGGCGGTCGGCTACTGCACCCTCGGTTTACCCTTTCATCAGTGCCCCAAGTTGATGTGTAACCAGGGTTACTACTTCGCCTCACTCCTGAAGGCCACATATACATATAATATGTGAATATATGATATATATATATATATACACATGTATTTATATAATTGGATATATATATATATATATGAAAATATATGAAAATATGCCAAACTAAGGGAATCCCAAAGTGAGTAGCTTCTCAAAAAAGAACACGGCTCCACATGCCACATGCCCAGGCCTACCGCGGTGGCAGTCGACGGCTCCTAGATTCAGGCACAGAAATGCCGCAGTGGGAACCTCCTTCAGCGATTGGAGCAAAACCCACGGCTGTGGGTCAAAAATAGGCCAACATTGAAGCTAGATATGCATGGGAGTGGAATAGGATAGACACAACGAATTCGAAGCGTTTTTTACACGAAGCATCCTAATGTGACCCAAAACGTTCAAAACAAAGGCGTCTCTTCAAAGCGATGGATTCAGATATATTCCAGTTTTGCACACCAGGATTTTGTCGGCTCATTTCGCACCAGTCGGGATTGGTGGTTTATCGGCCAGCAGTCATAAGGCTTCATCCATCCCACATGGTGCGAAGAAGTGGCATTTGCCCGCCCACCGAATGACACACAGAGCTTTGGTGGCTCAACATATGATGCGCTTTTTGCGTTGAACACCATGTTCAATGCTTGAGCGGCTGGTATGTCCTTACTATTCGCGTGCCTCGAGCTGAGCTGTGCCAGCAGGCCAGTTCGTCTGAAGGGAGCACACGAACATGTCTCCAAGATGTTCCTGTTGAGTCGTTTGCGCGGGCTTCTTAAATACAGGTGACCACAATCATTCACCCAAGGCAGTGTCCACGACGTTCTGGTGCAGATATCCCGCCTTTTGAACATTTACATGAATTTGGTCGATTCCTTGCAGTATAGTTCGATTCGGGTTACTCATTCCCTGCAAGTTTCGTCCCCAGATTATCGATGAACCCCAACCAACCATTTTTTGTAGAATCTCCTCTTGGGACGTGACGCCCTTTTTTGGTTTTGGCTGCAACCACGGCAACTCATGTTTGCAGGGGAGTTTTCCCAGGTTTCTTGTGACGGACGGACCCCGACTCACGGTCGCCAGGTTTACCTTCGATGCGAGCCACCAGCGGCGGCGTTATGCAGCTTGAATCTTAACAGGCTCCGGTGAGTTGCTGCGCCCTTTCCGCATTTTTTTGGGGGGCAGGGTGTCCCTTTGGAAATCAACTACCAGAACAAGATGAAATATAGAAGAAAAAGAGCGCCCTTGTTCCACTAGGGGTTAAACGAGTGAGCACCCATGATGAAAGTTCTTTCTTGGTGATTCCACTTTTCGTTTTCGCTAGAACATTACTGGAATGTGCCCAGGCAAACAAGTGTTTTGTGTTTGTCAGAGGGGTGCAGGATTCAGACGTGGAGTTGCTTTCCCAACGTGGTGATATCTACGATAAAGTTCCATCCCCGAAAGAGGAAAGCCCAAGGTGAGATGCTGGTCCCCGACCCTTTGCTTGCCCAGTGCTTGCGTTGGGGGAGTTTCACGTTGCGGCTCCACATCCCCACCCTTTCAGAATGGAATTAGGTCAGGGGGAGACTCCTGAAATGAACATATTTTCCCGTTTGTGGCTAAGACGAGATTTGGGGACCCCCTCCCGCTCCCCCTTGAGGCGACGACGAAGCATAGATCAAGCTTTCCCGTGTTACACATGGTCGCTCAATGCACCTGCGTTTGCGGCAGTCCAATATTGTCAAGCTTGCATGTTGAGGTGTCTTGGGGCAGCTTGATGCCGTGGCCAGGCTTGGGCCAAACAAACATGTTCACGTAGCAAGCTGGCAGGTAGGCGTGACCTCGCTAGTGCAAAAGATGTGTTCATCGGGAACCCTTGTGATCGAGGTGTGAACGTAGCATTACGCTGCAGGTCAGCTCATAACGATGGCTTCTGAAAACCAGGATAGTTGCTAATGTTAAGCATGTGCGTATTGTAGGCTGGTAGGGGGGGGGGGATAGGGACATGTTTGCTCGGAAAGCTAACTTGATTGATCATGCACAGTCACGTCTTCGTGGGCGTCTCAAGACTTTGGGACCTCCACAGGTTGTTGGTGGCAGTGTCCACTGTAGTGACAACCACTGCAAGGGTTGCTTCCAATTCCGTTGTTACAGGCCATGCCTCTATCATGCAGCCCGTTTGGACCTTGGCTCGCGTGAGCCCTATGACAAGTGATCTTGACCGCTGTTCCAGGCAGAATTGGTTTTTCCCTGCTTTAGGTTGGCAGCGATGTTCTTCCATGAGAGCATTTGCCAATGTGAGTGCAGAGCCCAAGGCTCAACCACTTGACCCGGAGCAGGGATAGTTGTGCTACTTAGGCTCGTTTAGCATTCAATAATTCATACAGGCAATCTTCAAAATGGCTGGCTTGCCTTTGGGCCCAGCGTTTTCCTTCTACAACGAACCTTGCTTTAACCACCTGTCCGTTTGCCTGTTAGGACAAACGCAAGCCCAGGTTTTCCAACTTAGTACCAAAGGCGATTCATTTGGAGAGCCTCCCATTTCCCGTTCATCTTCGCTTGCTGATGGCCTGGCTGAGGAGTCCAGACAGTTCCTATGCCCTGGCCGTGCCCCCAGCATCTAATCAACCTTTGCAGTCGTGCGTGAGGTTTGACGAGCATTGTTCGCGGTAGGCCCAAGGAAAGAATTGTGGAGATGCCTGTGTATGTCCTCTAATTCTGGTACCTTGTTACCCTTGTTTTGGCTGGTGTCGGGCAAAAGGCATGCATAACTGTCATTTGGAGGGGTTGTTCGCCACAACCGAAGCGTCGTTCCCTGGCGTGCCTTGAAGATTGAAGGTCAAGCAGCCGCAATGGACAGTGCGAAGAACAAGCACGCTGGGATCAATGCAACCCTTTACAGAATCTGGGCCTTTCGTTGTGTGGAGCACGTTATCTTCGGTTAATGTTCTTGGAACATGTCAGCGCTTGGTCATGTAAATCCATGTAAATCCCTAAGTCCAGGCCGGCGCAGCGTCCGGTGTGCCCCAAGGCAACTCTGGAGGGTGCCTAGTCTATTTGCATGTGCTACTATCAAAACGCCCTTGTACTTTGGGGTGAACAAGGATGGGCATGACGCCCTTAATGCGGATTTTAGACATTTTAGCTGGCGCAAAGGGTATGTAAACAGGCAGGGGTGGAGTTTTGACAGGCGCACGCATGGAGTGTGCGAGTGTGCGAGTGGATTGTGTGAGTGTGCGAGTGGAACGGGCGAGCGAGCGGACGAGAGGGCAAGCGACTCGAACACTCGCGCGCCCTACTCGAGAGCTTTTCACTCGAACAGAAATAAGTGTTTTTGAGACCATATTTCTTGGCATGCAGTGGGACAACCAAAGGAGGGCACTCGCGCAGGGACTATCAGAATTGTATTTTACAACCTCTGGGATCCAGCTAACGCTGCTTGAAAGGGTTCCTAGGGATCCATGACCACTCACTGCCCTCTCTAGGCAAACGTGCCGATGTTTTTCATTTTGCAAAGTGGACTTGGAACGGGATTTCAACCCGACTTTCATGCTTCCATTTTCCCTTCGGTGGGCATGGGTAGTGTAACTGAAGGACCTTGGTTAGCGGCGCCGTCGGCGTAGCATTTCCCGCTTTTGGAGGGGGCTGGGAGCTTCCATAGCATCGCCTGAGGGACATAGTTAAATCGTCTCAGGCTCTCATGCCGGGTTTTTTTCACAGCCTGTAGGGTGTTTCAACATGAGAAAACTCATCTGATATCTCAACAGGTAAGGGAAACCCCAGGGATATGGTGGATGCCCGAAATATCGCAAGTAGGGGGAACAGGGCCCAGGCCCTCCCTCCCCCACACCGCAAACAATCAACAGATCCGTCGGCTCACTCAGCCCCTGCTTTTGCCAAAAGCTTAGATGGCATCCAAAGCCCCGCAAACCCGCTACCTTCAGGGTCTCTGAACTCCGAACTCCGAACCACTGCGGAGCCTATTGGGGCAGAGACCCAGCTTTCAGCTGGTGAAAAAATGGGTTTCGAGGTCCGATACGAGGGAAAAGGAGCTCACCCAATGATGTAGGCCCTTTCCCAATTCTCATTTCAGGTTTTGGAAGGGCTGTAAAGTTTTCCGAAACACGTATGCATAGTTATATGTATGCACCTACATGAAGAGAGAGAGGGAGGGAGAGAGAGAGAGAGAGAGAGAGAGAGATAGAGAGAGAGAGAGAGACAGAGAGAGAGACAGAGAGAGAGAGAGAGAGAGAGAGAGAGAGCGAGAGCGAGAGCGAGAGATCGAATCGTTTTGGAGGGGTCCAGGCTTTGTTTGGAGGTGTGAAAGCCGGCTGATTCCATCTTTTTTGTATTTGCAGGGCAACTTTGCGGAGAGCTTCGGGCACCAGCCGCTTTGCTGCAGGGCTTGGGTTTGACTTGGGGCTTCCTTGTCATGAAAAACCTCCCATTGGGGTTGGTTGGACTGTGCCCCGGGGCTTATCAAATTCGGAGGGGCGTTGTTTCCTTTTAGCCACGTTGCTAAGATAAAGAGGCCAGCAATCGTCCATGGAATGTATTTTGAACCATATCCCATGACGGTTTAAGCAAGCTCCCGCCAGCGCCCTTGTAGCATGTTTCAATCCACTTCCCATGCGACTGTTTGGAATAGTAATACCCCTCCCATGCAGTATGTTACGTACATGCACTATAGATTGCACCATCTTCCAGGTGTACACTTCACTTCGGAAGTGGGCCTCTGGTTGGCCCCAGCTCCCAAGGCGGACACCTGTAGTTTTGTCCACGTGCCAACGGATCTTTGTTTTTTAATCAGAAAGCAGTCATATCGAATCTCCACCTTCATCGGCAATCAAGGTTTCGTTTGTTAGTCCTTGGTTGTTGTTGGCTATGTTTTGCGGAAAAGCTTGTCATGCTCAATGGCGCTGCTTCAATAAGGTTCAACAGGCGAGCGGGGGGTTTCCCGCTCTAACCGCATGAGGCTTTGCGGGTAGGGCGGGCCCGCGCCTGTTCATCCTGTCATTTTCAGGCCTTTGCTGCCACTGTGCCTCGAAATCGTAATTTGGCAAGTTCGCTTCTGGCGGCCATTTTCTGGCTGTTCGGGTGGCCATTCTTGCCCTTTCTGGGAACTGCACCTTTCTTTGTGGTGACATCCCGGAACTGAGAACTTGTCTCATGCAATGGTGCCAGGTTGGCAATTCTCAAGCCAGCGCAACACAAAGCGGCGTTTGAGCATGTGAGGACTTTAAGGGCCGAAATGGGTCAGTCTTTCCTTTCTTGGAAGATGGCGCTCAATCAACAACCAAAAAACAATCAACAACTAAGAAACACAATCAACAACTGAAACAAAATTAACACTTTTTGGGGATCCTTCTTTTAGCTGGTTTCAAGGGACACCAACTGCAAAAAAACACACCGTTTGGGGGTCCCATGAAAAAAAACAAACACCCAACAGGACCCTTTGAAGATTTGGGGCTTCACGTCCACCCCCGACTCATAGGGCACGGCTTGTGAGCGCCGTGGGCATGTTGTGAATTGGCTCAAAGGGGTGTGGCTCGTTTAGTGGTAAATACAAAGTTTGGACTTGTTTTCGGGCATCCACTCAGCAAGTGAGAAAGGTGCATCCCCAAAAATACACTTCAGCAAATGGGACCCAGATCGCTGCCTCAATGAGGTCCGATGAGGTCGTTGCCTCAGTGGGGAGGTTGGGGCCCACCTTTTTTAAAGCAGCGATTCTGCCATCTGCTTCCGATAACATGGGTGTGGGTCAAAATAAAACCACTAGGGGGCCGCAGGTTTTAGTCCATGTTTCCATTTACCGATTTTTGACCCACAGCCACATGTCTAAACTTTAATTTCCGCCTTCGCTTAAACCGCCTCCCTGTTGGTTTCCCAATTCGGCTGAGAGCCCTGGTTGGCTTCGGCGCTTTCCAAGGGGCGCCGTGTTCGGCGCGCCCGTAGGAGCCAGGTCTGGGACATGGCAGGAACAAGAGGGAGCCAAGGTAGGCCTTTGATTATGAGCAGGTGACTCGTTTGATTGGCAGGTTGTGACTCGAGGGATGGTTCCTTTCAAAAATTCCTGGTGATTCCCGACCCATCTCTGCAAGAACATGAGCATCTGCTTTTGGTTCCTTTGCCGCAACTTTTCGGTTCGATGGGAACCCAGAGTGCCCACTTAGGAAACTTGTCTTCCAAGAACCCCTGTTCAAGTTCCATGCGGTGGGAAAGCCCTTTTGTTTTCCCTTGGGGTGTTGGATGCCCAGATTTCCTCCCTGTGGGATGTGAGCTTGCATGAATAAGTTCAGTGTCAACACTAAGTTTTAGCAAAAACCGGGGTTGGGCAAAGTGTGTTTAAGCCAGTCGTTTTGAACTTGCTGTAAACGAGAGGGCGGCCCAATCCTGGTTTACCCTTTCAATTGGTTGTGGTGCCATTTGATTGGTCAGTATTTCTGGAGCAAGTGTCGTCTCCAAATTGGGACCCTCCCCCAATGAGAGTTTGTGTTTTGATCTCTCTTTGCTTACTAAATCATCGGTTTGCAATGGTCCCTGATCATTTCCTCGTGCATTCGTGTAGAATTCCCATTGGGAACCAAAAGGTTGTCCAGCTTCCCCATGAAGCATAGGCACCCACGGGAGTGAGTCCCAAACGATGTGCAACCAGCACAAGAAATAGTCCTGCTCGTGTGTTTCCAGTGGTCTGGAAAGATGCCTACAGACAGAATGTCTCACTTGTGCAGAGCCGACCTTTTGACCTTTCGGTTTCCCCTGGCAGTTGAGACGGTCCTTTTCCTTGGCTAGGTTTCCTTGGAAAGAATCCCTGGAAACGGGGCAGTTAGCACTAGCTCCCGAGGCGTTCTTGCGCCGCTTTGCTCGGACGCTCAGAGCTACCATGGAGCCCAATGCTTAAAACTTGCAAAAAACTCCATGGTGTTACCGCTGCCGGTGGTGGTAGGGGTATTGGAATGTTTGCGAACATCTTAGGTGTTTACAATAAAGTTTCAGGGTCGAGTTTGATGCCAAACTGATGCAACTGTTCTCTTTGCAGGTAGGCTCATCCCGGCTACCCCATATCATGGGCTTGGCAGCAAGATCCAAGCCACGGGGAGTTGGCTTCCGGATCCGTGAAGCCGCTGGCGGAGACGTGCTCGCTGCCGGCAAATCGGAGAGCCCGCACCCTCCCTTGCCCCTTTCCGGCCCAAAAAACCAGGACTCCAGGCCAGAGGGAACCCCTTGGGGTCAGAGGGTTGCATGGGGGCGGTCGCGCAGCGATTTTTCCTTCTGTGGGATTAAAAGCGAGGTTCCGCGCTGCAAAAGTGTGGAACATGCTTTCTCTGGCGGTTCAACAGCTCGAGGGCACTTCCAGGTATTTTCCGAGAGGCTTGGATGTTTGCAAAGCAGTATATGGCGTTCAAAATCAATGGGATCCAATTTTGGGATAGGTGCACTACCCATTGTAATCTGTTTTAGAGGGGATTGGGATGTTCACTCGGGGTACGAGTTTTGACCCATGGCCATATACCCATAAAACACCCCTATAAGTGGCAATGCAACTTCCGTTCCTCTGAAACGCGACAAACAACTCGCCTCGGCACTGAGGCGCCGGCAACCTCTCCGGGCATGAGCTGCAGGCAGGCCTCAAAATAGGAGTTGGTCCTCTAAATCCGGGTCTGGGTTTCCCAGTGGCGCCAGTTTTTCCTCTTTCTTTTGGGCAGGGTCCCCCTTCAAACTCAACCTACCAAAAAAAACGATGCCCTTTTTTTCCCCATGGCCACTGGGCATCTGAGAAATGGTTGGGTTCCTTTTGTTAATTCCTTCTAGAAGGCAACCAAAACGGGGGTAGCAGGGCCTCTAACACATTTTAAAGGATACCAGTTGAACCATCGACTCACGTCACTTTAGACAATCCTCCCCTGCGCCCCCCAACCCCCAACCCACGCACCCCCCGCTCGCCACTCCACCCCCACAGCCCCTCCCCGCTTTCATTGCTTGCGCAATGCTGGGGTCCTTGCAAGTCAGGTGGGTTTTCAATGTGTCCTTCAAGAGACCCTGTAGAGGGGACGTGGCAGCTGCACGAGACGCTTCACGCGCTCGCTGGTTCGGAGAGTAAAACGAGCGATTCCACCCATGAAGGTCCTGCGTAGCAGGGTTCCCTCATTTTTGGTATAGCAATCCGCCAAGTCTGACAGTATGCAGTTTTATGCAGTTCTGGCTCTATTTGCCATTTTTTTGGCCGGTGACAAGTTCGCTTCGCATGCCATTCTTTGAAGACCGAGGTAGTTCCTACCAAGTCCTTGCCCTCAGCTTCAGGGGTTGATTCCCCATTCTTTTCAGCCATCGTTCTTTTCAAAATGCCATTTCCTTAGGGGTTTGTGTTTTTCTAGAAAGAAGGATCCCTGGAAAGAATGGACATGGAAGCTACCCCTAGACTTCTCAATTTGGCATCTGCGTTTGGAGGCCCAAAAGGAGACCGAGACATTCGCACCCATGCCATTCTAATTGAAGCCAAAGGAGACCCTTGTTCAGAAAACCGTCCTGCAGTGCTCACACCACGCCACACCTGTAAACACATTTCCTTTGTTGGTCTATCTTGGTCTCCAGGGGTGTTTGTTTGGGGGGTGGTTTGTTGGGCGTTTCGAGCGGCATTTGGCTTGCAGGGTGGTGTTTGCACAAAATTCAAGGGACGCCTTCATAAGAACTCCCTTCTGATGGGACAACATGGGATGGATGTTTCTAGTCCAAGGCCCTTTCCCGCCTTTTTCCAACGGGCGAACAAGAACTTCTGAGCACTCGTCTTGCAGTCTTGAACAAGGGGAGTCCTTTATTCAAGTTTCAGAGTTCTGGCTTCCTCTCATGCAGATGCCGTCCAAACATTCATCATGGGCAGAAACGATGCCTGGCTCGCCAGGATCCTTCGGTGGCATAACTTGGTTTTCATGATGTTCAAGCGGCGCATTGCTGCAAATTGCAGGCTACAGGCTGTGCCTTGCCATAGTCAAGGCAGTAAACAGTTGGGACCCCGTCAAAGCTGTGGTGTTCATGTTGGCTTCCCTTCAAGCACTCCCAAGCCTTCGTGCCTGGCCGCATTGCCCGTGGCATGAAAGACATGACACTGAATCATGTTCCGACAGTGGCCCCTGTTCAAAAATAGGTGCCCAAAATGGAACCCTGGTAAGAGGAAACATGGTGCGGTTCCCTGCTGGTTTAATTTTGACCCACAGCCATGTCAGTGATTCGATACGACCTCTAGCTTGGGCTTCCTTTGGACCATTTGCAGGCCCCGCCCTTCGGCATGCTCCATGTTTAGGAAGGTGGGTGGTTCAGTTCGGGGTCCGTGGGGCCTCTTTCCAGATCCGTGGAAACACCCAGTTGAAGGCCCCCCGCCCGTTTTTTTGTCCCCCCCCTTTTTTCCGCAGCGGTCTCAGGCTGACACCGGTCGCCAAAAACTTCTCCGTCAGGTCGCCGGCGGGGCTCACCGTGCCCGGCGCCATGAACATCGCGCAGCTCCGCGAGGTCCAGGCGCTCGCGCGAGCGCCATGTGTTTAACGGTTGGTCAAGGGCGGGAGTTGAACAACAAGTGGCTGGGGCCCCCGGGGGGGGGGGGATATTTTTTCTTTTACTCTGAACAAGTGGGGGGGTGGTTTGGCATGCCGTTTCAACAGGGGGTTGAGGGGGGGGGTTCAAGAGAGGGTCTTTTGGTTGCTTTTTGGGTGCGGGTGTTCCGCGGAATGTTTGCGTCGTATTCGTCGGGAGGACCCATGCTGGTTCCAACCCTTCCAACCCTCCAAACAGCGACTGAAGCCAGGAAATATTATGTTTTTGTCGCATATATGTATCGTGTATATCCTGTTACTGCGGGTAGCGGTTTAAATTCCGGCGGCCATTCCATTTCTTGTATTTCAGGAGATGTATATATGATTCTCATTCATGATTGTCGATCGTTATTTTGAGAGCATGCCTGTTTCCAGGAATGCCCTTTGAGGGCAGGTCGATCTCACTCTCAAAGGGGCTCATTTTCCACAACGCCCAGAAATTCAGGCAGCAAGCACCAACCGAAGTTGGAACCTCAACGGAGACTATTGGGTGAATGCTAAATGTGTCCCTCGCTAGGGGCAACAAGTGCCTTCAGGACAATCATTTCTGAAGAACAGGGGGTGAATAACCCTATTTCTTGCTTCAGTTGATTTCCTTTCGATGGGAAATGCAGGTGGCCCTGCCATCTTTTGAGATGGTCAGTGTCCAACCGCATCTTAGATTCTAAGAAGCCCAAAAAGAGAATTTCAATCAGAACCTCCAGGTTTTGGTCGGCAATGGTTTAGCCCACTTCCAGTAGAATTTGTCATGGTCCAGAAAGAGGACTTGTGGGACTCGGGGGAACGGAAGACACCCCGGACTACATCAAAGTGACGGCTGACGGCAACTCGAGCGCATAGTTTCGGGGTTAGCTTTGCTGGTTTACTTGCAGATTTTTGGGCATTCACCGTACTTTCACTTCCTACCAAGCAGAACATCAGTTTTTGGACCCACTTAAGAGGGATGATATATTCCAAGGGGGAAACAAGGAGCCGTTCTTACTTGGCCGTGAATTTGTTTGGTGGGATATAGAAACTCCCAGTTGTTCATTTGTACCCTTTACCCACACCAAGCGTCTTTTTTTTCAAGATTTATGGGGCGCAGCATTCGCACCCTCAAATTAGAGCCTTCGGGGCTCGATCTTTCGCTTTTCGAAGCGCAAGAAAGGGAGGGAGGGACGCCTATGGGCCAATTGGGTCACAGGGCACTGCTCAGTACCGTCGGGTTTTGGCCAGCGGGAGGCTACCGTCGGCTGCAAGAAACGTGATGCACAAAAAATTGTCCTCAGGACAGTCTTTGGCATTCGAGCGCTTCTTCTGCTCAAATCCAATTCGCGCACTTTTTGAGGTTGCCTAGCTGCCTTGGTGAAGTGTTCGAGAGAAAACAAACCGGCCACTCGAGCGCGATTCCCCGCTCCTCGGGTGCAATTTTCCGCAACTCGGGCGGAATTCCAAAAAGTTTGCAAAGCCAAAGCTTTGCCCAGCAATCCTTTGCATGTGTTTGCATTCACCATTACTCAGTTTGCCACGAAAGCTCGAGCAAACATTTGTGTACCAATGGGTTCTGCAGGAATCAATGATTAAGTAGTAAGTAGAGTAGGCTTTGCCGTGTTCAAGGGTCGTCACTTGAATCAAGGAATCCCTCCCATGCCAACATGCGCCAGGCCTCAAGCGGTGCGCCAGCCGTCAAAGCCACAGACTCGGAATTGGGATCCGCCCAATCCACCGGAGGAATTCTTTGGGATAAAATCGGGCTGTTTGAACAAAGGCCCGCAACAAAACTTGTGCAGGTCGCAAAAGCCAGGATAGTCTCCCCGTTTTCCAATGGATATGGAAGCTGAGATGAAGGTGTGAGAGCACATACCTCTTTTCAGGAACCCCGTATTTTCCATGTCCTTTCGCTTTCCCGGCCTGCATTCCTGGCCGAGCAGCCCAGACCGCTAGACTTGCTGCAGGTAGATTTGATGCCGACAGAGCAGGAAAGTAGGCGCAGCGAGGGCAAAGTGTGGCGAATGCTAAGCGCTCCAAGCCGTCCGCTTGAAGGCCCTTGGTCTTGAATCCCAGGTTCCAGCAAGACCCTAAACCCTAAAATTCCAGCAAGAGTCGGGCTTCTCCGTGAGCAGCCCAGCCATCTCAGGATCCTTCCAGCAACAGCGGGCCATCCGGGGAGCAGCTGGAGTCTCTGAATCAGGACGGGGTAGCGCAGGCGCCCCCACGGAGCGAAACACGGGGAAAGGCCACGAACCAGGCGACACTGCCAATTGAAACACCGCAAAACCGGGCCAATGTGCCGCCTGCAAAGGTGGTCAAGAATTCTGCAAGTTGAGAAGGCTCAAAGCTGTTGCCAATTTTGGGCGATGTACCACGATTCCCAAATCCGAATGAAAGCCCTGGTGAGAACTGGATCGCAAACTGGCCTAAGGATCAAACGCAGTTGCGTGACAATTTGGGGTGACGGGAGGGATATCTTGGCATGAGAGATGGCGTCCATGACATCGCTGTAATTCACCCCCGCGTGTGGCTGACGTACTTGCACGATTTAGGGAGCCACCTATTCAAAGGGAGGGAGGGAGGGAGGGAGGGAAAGAATCAGAGAAAGAGAGAATGACAGAAAGAGAGAAAGAGAGCGAGAGACACAGAGACAGCGAGACAGGGGGACAGGGGGACAGAGGGCGAGAGAGAGAGAGAGGCAGAGAAGGGGAGAAGAAACAACAAATAAGAAAGAACAACTCAAGGAACACAATAAACACATATAATGAACTAATTCAAATACCCAACATGATGAACATACATCAAATAAAACCACACACAGCATAATATATGCAATAAACACAACACACAAGTAAACAAGAAAAACACACGCAATCAAATGACAACAAAATTCAAATAAAGACGGACATTAATGCACAATTCCATAGATAAGTACAGAAGTAATGACACGACAACAAAGAGACACAACACCATAAGCAAATAACTCGTGACAGACAGGCAGACACAAAAAAACAAAGTAAGGAAGGGAATGAGGACATACAGACACGAATGCTAAATACATAAAGCAACAACTGAGTCAACATAGAAAGAGAGAGAGAGAGAGAAAAGAGAGCGGAAAAGGGAGTTCGAGATAGAGAGAGAGAGAGAGAGACAGAGACAGAGAAAAAGAGAGAGGGAGAAAGAGAGAGTGGGGGGATGCAAGGAGGGTCCCGAACAAGAGGAACACTGGTTTACGATTCTAGGGGTACCTTCCCCATTCTCTCCAGGGATCCGAGGAAAGCATCAAAAGCAAGGGGAAAACAGATCCGGTGTTTGAAAAGAACGATGGTTGAAAAGAATGGACAAAGTCCAAGTGGCCCCCATGACGATTGTTTTCCCCAGAAGGACAGGGCGATCTGCATCAAAAAGGGGACCTTAAAAAAGGAAAAGCGACACACCCATTTGGATCCCCGGCTAGTCACTGTCCGTCCCATGTGCCCAAGCACCTCGTTCTTTTTTGCGCCAGGAACGCCCGGCCAGACTCCCTGGCGAGGTGTCGGGGGAGATGTCAGACCTTCAACTGCATAAGGGCTAAGCGTTCCTCGTCCATCGTCCTTGCCCTTCATGGAGCGTTCCCCTGCTGCGAGCGGTTCCGAGCCCAAAATATTCAATCCAGAAAGCACAAAGGGGGGGGGCCGAAAATATGAGACTCTCTTCAATGGTCATAATGGCTTTCTCAGGTTCTGCTGATTTTCAGGTTTGCGGCATGCGGCTTGTCAGCAATCAACCTTGGGGGCCGTGGATGGCATGAGCGCCCTGGCGGGTCTCCGGCGCTCGAATTGGAGTGGGTTATCCATGAAGGGCGCGGCTTTCATCCCAAAGGGATGCGCACTAGATCTGCGTTCATTCACCGAGCGGTTGCCTGATGAGCCGCTCCGGTCTCGCCGAGAATCCTTCCAGTTTCTAATAAGAATTCAGGATGAAGAACCCCTGATTCATGCATAGGGGTGCCACTTCAGAGGCGAATCTGCACTTCAGGGAAGCACTTTTGGGATAAGGAAGAAGGTTTCTCTGGCGTGCGACTGACACAATAGCGCGGACGACGCTGATATTACAGCAAGAGTTGTCGTTGAGATTGCTGTAGTCAAGCCCTGGGTCGCGAGTGATCGACGTGCATGTTTGTTACAATTCCCAGCCTGAAACAAGCGTTGAACCCCAAAGTAAACGGCCTACAACCTGTGCTTTTTCATCCCGCTGGTTTTGCCCCCAGATTGGTGAGCTCGCTCGACACCACTAAAATAGACGCATAGATCTATGTGGTTTCTCGCCGGCCTATTTTTTTCGGTTTCCCTGGGTTGGATTCACGGAGGTGCGGATGCTAACCCCCAGTTAAGCTGATCTGCGTGGCCTTCCTAAAGCCATGCTAAGCAAAGGCGCGCTTCGAGGGCACACTTTTCCTTTCGAATGGAAAATCGGGGGATTCGGGGAACATGGAAACCAGAACCCATTGTCGTGGAAGGCGTCATCATGTGGCTACCCAAAAGTGTGAATGCAGCAGACTTACCAAGGCAAACTTCAAGCTTGCGGCAGGTTGGTAGCAAATTTCCATGGCCGAGGTGTGAAGGTTGGCCCGCATGATTCTTGGAGCACCTTAGGAAGTGTTGCCCTTGGCGATTGCCTGAAGGGCCTTCCCTACTTTACCAAACTCTAGTATTTTCCCGGAGCTACACATGAACGATGCGCACGTTGTACGAAGGACGTGTTCCATCATGGAGCTCTCTTGGTTCAACCCGGCAAAGATGTCCTATTTTGCGTGCAATGCTGACCCTTGCTAGCTTGACAGCCCAGGGATGCAAGATTGGCTTCACAGTTGTTGCATCTCGCTTTTTCGGGCAATGTCGATTTCTCGGTTCACCGGCAAACCAACTCTTTGCGTTCTTTTGTCAGCAAGGCTACCTAGGACTCATGGCGACCTAGGGCTCGGCCTCACCCGTAAGCCAACGGAAGCTGGCAGGGAGTTTTTTGGAACCGTTTTGCACGCGTCTCACCTTTGTCGGACTCGGACTTTTTCAAGGGTGGTGTGACACGGCCTTTTAATTCTTGCATAATGGAGCAGTGGTCAGTATACAGTACCCTCCCTGGCTTTGAGGGAGAAACCAAATGCAAGCCGAATCCTATTTTGCGGGTGTCCATATCCTCACAAACCATGCGCAGATTGGAGAAGAGCAAGCCAATGGCTCCTTTAAACCTGTTTAGACAGTGCGGTGAGGCAAATCCACATTGCCCAGCCAGACGGCTTGAGCCTTCCGCGCCGGTTTTACGAATTGCGACCTTGCCGCAGTGATATATGACCCGAGCGCGCTTTGGAAAAAACAAGTGGGACCTGCAGATGAGGGAGCTCTCGGGATGGTCGATGTGGCTAAGCCCGCCTGCTGTTGTCCTCAGGGTATCACTGGGGAATTTGGTTCCATCTGAACTATTTAACATGTAGGAGTAATTATGAGTCTTGTCTCAATGTGGGGGGGCCTTTCAACATGAGGGCCTCAAGAACAATCAGTGCCCCTTCATTTGTTCGCTATAGGGTGCGTGCTTTGTGTTGTCTGATTGGCATGTCTTGCACACACGTATGGCAACCTGACGGGATTCCATAGTTTGACCGTTGGGGCTTGGCATGGGGTCCTTTTCCACTCGCCGGCTTGAATGGTCAACAAATGCAACACCAGCTCTGCCATGATTCATTGCAACTTAGGTTGCTGAATTGTAGTAATGCACTAAGATTTATTCATGGCATTTAAGCCCCTGCGGATAAGTCTGGAACTCCCTTATTCGCCCAGTTTTCATATCAGTTTTCACATTGTTTTACTGGTCCTCCAAGGAAGGCCACCATGCTTGAAAGCCATGTGCGCCTTTTGAGTAGCCCGTGGCCTGTGACGTCCCCAAAGGACATCCCAGAATTGGATACCATCTGGCACCCAGAAATGGCTCAAACCCAGGAGCCGGTTGGTCCGTTCGGTCCATGTTCAAGGCTACATACTGTGGATGGTTGAAATCGAAATCCATGCAACGCACCTCTTGAAACCACAACGTTTGTTGGTAATGGGGAATCGAATCATTCCAGGGTTTCTTAGGTGGTGCGAAATGGATTTCGTATCCATCCACAGCATGTCGGTCCAACATAGACACTGGTTTCAGTTTGAGGTGTTCACTGAATCTAAGCATGCCTCTTTTGGAACGGGACAAGCGGATTTGTTGAACTGTGCGTTGACACTGTTTTGTTGTTGCTCGCGAAGACTCAGGAGATGGGTTCGCGGATCCTTTGGCTATCTTCCATGAGGTCCATGCCGAGAGCCAAAGCTGTCGCCATAGATTTGCTGATTAGCTCAGCTGTGTGAACTCAAGCCCGGGGGGGTCCCGGGTCCTGTGGATGCTACCAGATCACTGTCATTTCTCAAAAGGATTCCCCTTTTCTCTCAAATTCTTGTGTGTCCCAGCTTCATTTGCATGTTATGAGAGTTATGCAGACTTGAAACCCGGGGTTTTGATGAGCTTCGAGGTGGCCACGAGATGGAATTCTCTGCATCGCCGTTTGGTTCCTATGGCCGCAGTGTTCAGAATGAATGCCTAGGTCCCCCAGCTAGGTGTCCTTCTTCACCCGTTTCTTGTTCGGTTGGAAGGGTCCCCCTACTAAAATAGACGACAGACAAAAAATCGGGTGCCCTTATTCTAACCTCTGGAGGACCTAGATGCAGGGTAGTCCGCTCACATGGGGCAGACACCACTGGTGGGGTTGCCGTTGGTGTTCCCATAAAAACAACACCCAAAGAAAGGGTACCCTCAAGCAAATCATGCGCATGTATACTTCTGCACTCACGGACATTGTGAGCTCGGGGGTTTGGGCATGGGGTTGAAAGCCAAGCTTGCCACCTTTTGGATGGAGAAGGTGCCAGGTCATTTCGAGCAGAGAACCTAGACATCCTAGACCTTGAAAGCCGTTTTGGAGGCCCAGACACCATTGGAAGGTCCTGGGCAGAGAAAATGGCTCACATGATCCCATGAGAGCTGCGCCGCTGCTCCTGTGCAGCGCCCGCGCCTTCGCATCCTTCGCATTACGCGGCAGCGGGAGGCCGGGTGGCGCTTGGGTTATTCCCAGCCTCGTAACGCACCTTGGGGGTGAGCCTTCTTTGGGCGAAACGAAACCTTCAACTTGCTGGTTCTCTGTATGGAATGACCCTCTTAAAACCCCCTAAAATGGGGGTTGGGGGGAGAAAATTGCCCCCGCTCTACTTTGTAGGGCTGGATGTTGCTTCTTCTGGGGAAGGCAAAATGGAATCGAGGGACTTCCTCCCCCTGAAACCTCCCTTCTTCTCACAGGTTGGAACGGCTATCTTTTCTTCAAAGCATGTGGGACGAAGCCACAAAGCGTGCTTGCCTGTACCTTGAGGACTCCCTGAATACTCCCTCGAATGCAGAAGACACTGCGGACCCTGGGTTGCTTTCGGGGATCCGTGAGATGTGGGGGTGGGGGTGACTGGGAAAAGGAGTCGGTGCTCCCGGTCCTCCAACAGCCCCTCCTCAACTCGGGGTTTGCTGATCATGGGCTCCCACTTTCACTTTGGTGCATTTTGCCAAGGGATGTTAGGACTTTAGCTTTTTGCCAACTAAGCTTTCATTAAACCACTAAAAGTTAAACTTTTAGCAGGGGAGCAGAAAGCAACAGAGTTCATGTTTCTTCTAGGATCATTGCTTCCCAGACCGGCTCCGCCAGCTCCGCGTAGCTCTTTTCTTTGTTTTTTCCCCCCGAAGCATGTGCTTCGTGGTTTCCCCGGGCGAGAAGATTGGGATTTCGACAGTGCCATAGACTCGTACGATGAGACGTTCCCAACAGATCAGTGTGGATTCGGCGCAAAACGAACGGTTTGAAAGTGAGGACATGTCGGGGCGTGAACGCACTAGCCACTATGAAGAGGAGATATGCCATGCCTTGCGGGTAGTGAAGGGATATGCAATGGACATGCTCTTGGAAAGCAATGTGGAAAACGAGCTGAAAAGGGATCTGTGCGATAGATTTATTGTTTTTGGCGAACCGTGAACCGAAAGGCAGAACTAAGAAGGGTTGGCTTATTTTTTATTGGGCACTGCACTCACCAAACAGGGGCAAAAGCCGTTGCATTCAGTTTGGTGAGCCGATTTATGATCCCTCTAAATATCATTGAGCTACCCCTTCATTGGTGGTTTGTATTGGTTTGGAACTTGACATCCACCAAACCCAACCACATGCCAGGTATGGGCCCACGTTGTCTTTTTGTTGAGAGCTTTCTTGGGGTCTTATGAAGGGCAAGCAGGAAATCGATTTCGCGCACCTTGCAGCCGGAAGGGCCCCTTCCGACCAGCGTGGACGAAATCCAGCGCCTAAGGGGACAAACCACCTACTCACAGTAGCTGGTCAGCAAAAAGGCCATTTAGGCTGTAAAGTTTGGTTCCTTTGCCGCCTGGAAAAGAAATAGCTGGTGTGAGAATTGGCACGGCTGGAGGTCTGCTTAAACAGGCCGCCGCTTACCTAAACTCTGAATTTGAGGTGACCCAATCCTGCCACAGGGTTCCTTAAAGCATTCTGAAACCAGATGCTTTTGCAAGGGGATCCTCTAAATCAGCTGGCACAGGTGGGCGTAAATGTATCTTTGAAGGGGCCCTGCCACCCAAAGACTAGTCCAAACACACCTTTATCCTGCAAGCTGGTGCTTTCTACCTGTAGATTCACTTGGGAATCGTGCTGGAAACGACGCCCCGCAAGTCACAATACCACTGAAATTGAGCCAGCCCAAAAACCGAGTCCAATTTTCCCCTGCCCTTTTGGTGGGTTCCCCTTCAAAAACAAGGTCCCCCAGTAGTGCTCTTTTACCTACTCAAATAGACTACAGAAAAAAGTTGGTACCCTTCTTCTAACCTCTCTACTGGAGGACCTAGAAAATGGTCAGCTCCAAAGTTCCGACTTCCCCACCGGTCACTGGTCGCAACTCACCAGCTGAAGCTCTCTCCAGGCCAGATGCTCCCAGGATCGCCTGGTCCTTTTGGGACAAGGGCGCAGAGTCCTGGCCGAATCTGAGGGGAGTGCACAGCTAGGTCCCCCAGTGCCCTTTCTCGCCCCTTTTTCGGTTGGGAGGGTTCCCCTACTAAAATAGACTACTGAAAAAGTTAGTGCCCTTGTTGTAACCTTTCTATTGGAGGACCTGGACAGAGTTCCCGATATTTGTCGCTTTTGGGTGGTTTGAACCATCATCCTGTTGGGGTGATGTTTCAAAGGGGAATCCATCGGCCAGACTGTTGGGCCAGTTGGCTATGCCAACTTCGAAATGGCTCGTGGACGTCAAACCTCACCTAAACGATGTCCATCAGAGGGTCCCTGAATAAAATCAGCACCCAGCTGCGTGTTTCCTGTTTAGTGATTTGGCAAGCCAAAGGGTTCCCTTGTCTACCCAACATGCAGGGAACAGGAATCTGAACCGGGACTGTCATAGTCTGAGCTTTACTCAACAAACCGGCCCACAGATGCCAACTTAAAGCCCCCAATCTATCCAGCGCAGCAAACTCAAACAAAGGACCCTACTATGTAGTAGCAATATTTGATATATACAGTCGGTTTGTTTGAGGGATTTGGTTCCTCCAAGTAAGAACTTATGTTGGAACCATATATGGGCGCCCTTAGCAAGCATCAAACGTGTGCTAAACCGATTTAAAACGCCTTTGTCTTGAAACAAACTCATTTGGATATTCCCTTTAAAGAGTTCCAAAACTGTGCTTTGGAAGTGGTCGGGGACACAGGTTCCACACCTCTCCACACCCCAACTTGAACTGCTCGAATTCCTCACTTAGGAGTTGCATTCTGTAAGCTTTTGCTTGTCCAGGGAAAGACGCCGCGTACTTTGTGCCATACTCTCCGGCACGAAGAACTGAAAGCCAGAGTGTTGTTCGGGGAAAACCTTTCTTTTAGGGAGGGGAAGTGATTGTTGGTAGGAAGCGGTTAGGGACCTTGCCTCATTGTGTTAGCACATTGTTGGGTGTGTGTGTGTGTGGCTGGTCCACTTGCAATACTCAGCTAGCCCAGTAGATCATCTGATCTCAGTTGATCCTTTGGTTTTGCAAAAAAAGTTCGCGGCAAATGGGAGTGTCTCAAAATGGGGCACCCTCACAAGTGATGGTTTTCCAGTAAGTTGATCAACTTTTTTGATTTGGGGATTTCCTGTGACACCTGTAGCCCAGTGGATCTCAATTACCGGTATGGTAGGTAACAGCTACTTGCCTCTTGGTTTTTGAAGGGTTCACCTGGATACCTACTGTGGATGGACGAAATCCTGCACCACCCAAGAAACCCTAGAATGATAATTCCCCTGTAAATACCCACGAACCATGGTTTCCCATGGCTTCAAAGTGGTGCGATAAGCGGATTTCGCGTCCCCATCCACAGCAAGGCTCCACCGGGAAATTCTCTCCGGTCGAGGATCGTTTGCCAGACTTCCGGCGGCTTTGCGTGGAGACCTGGGCCGCGCAGAACCCCACCTGGCGGCCGGGATCCCGGCCTCGGGGCTTTTGGCCGGTTTCGGGACGGTTTCGGGTGGGGCGGGTTTTTTTTCTTCTGAGGTCCTGACTTCCTGAGCTCATGAACTTTAAGCTTTTTGAGGTTTGGACCATTTTGATGGTAAATGTAAAGTTTGGGCTTTTTGAGGCCATCCACTCAGCCAGTGAGTTTCAGATCTGGGGGTTGGGCAAAGGTCCCGCTTTGGTTGGGAAGAGGGCTATAGCCGGACTTGTTGTGGTGTCCACGGCACGGCGTGAGCAGTACCGGTGGTACTTGAGGGAAGCGGACTATAAAAGGAAAAGCGCCATGTTTCGAAAGGGTCACCAAGTTGTGCGCCCCGGAGCGGATTATTCAAGTGGTGGAGGGGTGGACGAGATGGTTGGGTTGCTAGGGAGTCTCGAAGTTTCAAGCAGCGGTGGTGCGGAAGCGTGTCCTTTGTGGGAGTGGGTGCTATTGCTTGCATGGAAAGGCGGCCCCACCTGCGTCTGGGGCCGAATGTGGCACACGCATGGACCAACATGTTCCTAAACATGCTAACAAAGATTTCCATCCTCAATTTGTTGGTTGATCATTCATGGTCCAAGGCGCACAGACACAGACACAGACACAGACACAGACACAGACGCACACCAAAGCAACAGAAGGCAGCACTAAAAGCCGCGATGTTTGCCCAAGGATCGCGATCCTGGACCAGGAGAACGTCTTCGAGTACCTGGCGGCCTCTGATCTGCCGAGGCTCTGGAAGGAGCTCGGGGGCCTCGGGAAAAGGAGAGACCCGGAATGCCAGGTGCGATCGCTTTTGTCTATGTACCTTATTCCCCCAAAAAAAAAACGCAACAGTGACTGAAAAAAAGCAGCAACTTGGCTATCTGGGTAGACATACCCTCTCACCAGCTAACATGGGTTAGTGCGAAAACGCTCTGCAGAAAGATGACTTTCCTCTTGGAAAGGGCCTTTTTGCACTTCCATGCTAGTTGGTGGGAGGTAGACCCACCAGTTCCCAATCATGGGAGTGGAGAATCAGAGGATCCGTGGTATATCATATCTGTGGCGGTTTGCTTGGAGACTTTTGGGAACTAGTTCCCAATCAAGTAGCTGGTGCGAGAAGTAGGGAATGAACCCAGGGACTCCCTTACAGGCAGCCACCAGGGATGATTTATAGGGGTCATTCCCCCTACTGAGCACCGGCAAGTCATGGAAGAGGGCAATCGGAAGATCTCTGGATTGTCATTTGTCTGTAGGTTTGGTGGGAGGCTTTTGCGAGACCCTTCGTTTGAAACGCCCCCTTGTGCACGTCTATGATCGAAAAAAAGGGTAGTGGATCCATTGGACCCTGGTTTCCATGGTGGTTCCCTACGAGCTGGGTGTGTCTTTCTTTTGAGGCTACCCTGTTACAGGTCGCTTTAATTCGAGGCCAAAAAGGACAACCAATGAGACCCCGGCTTCGGGCTCCGAATCCAAGCTCCAAGCGGACGGCGTGCACGTGGTCAATTTCCAGGAGGTGTCCCCAGAAGACACGCGCCGGGAAACCACCGGGTTCCGCTTCCAATCAAATGACGCCGGCTTCAGCACGGGAACAGTCACAAGGGTTTGGAAAGGCGCCCGATCCAGATTGTTGACATGCCTTTGGGTAGACTCCTATTGCCAAAGCGTAAAAATCCGACACAGGTTTAAGTTTGACTCAGGTTGTTTAAATTCGGACTATCGGCAAGTGTTTTTTTTTTTTTTCCGACAAGTTCCCACTATGCTTCTGAGAAAAACAACAACACAAAAACCACGATCGTCGGTTGAGCTGGACCCAACGATTTCAAGGGTGGGAGTGGGAGTCACCCCAAAACTGGTTGGACGTGAACCCCACCCTACTTCCTCCTACAGATTGACATGGAACCCCAAAACCCAGCATTTCTACAGGAAGCTCCTTTTTGGGACCCTTTTTTGGGTGGAGATTTCTGATGTCCACCCGTGAAAGGGGTGCTTTTGGGCCCATGAGAACAAGCAGGAGATGTACGTTCCATGGCAAGCTGACGCCGTGCGCCTGGCGCTGTTGGCCAAGTACGGGGGTGGGGGGCCCCGGGCCACGGGAGGTGCTCGATCTGGCGGAATGAAGTTCGGGCTGACGGGTAGCGAGTTGGCCATGGCTTCAGGTCCTTCACTTGGGGATCCAATACTTCAGGGCTTGGAAACGATGCAGATTTGTTTTTATGCATTGTGGAGAATGGGGGGGGTTTTGATTTGGCGAATTTCCGTGACAAGGGAAGCCCTTCGAAGTAACATAATAGTCTTTGGGGTTGATTTTAGTATCACGAAACATGTGATTTTCTGACGCTGGAAATTGGGTGATTTTCAGATGCAGGAAATGCCTCGTTTTCTTGACCGCTAAGGGAGGGGGGGGGGTTCCCAACAGAGGGTTTTCAACACAGTGGTTCTCAACAGAGGCCCGTTCTTGCAGTTTAGCCCAGCACTTGTTGGGTTCATCCATCACAACTGGTGGACTTTTTCCAGCCACTGTAGTAGCAATCTTTGCCTTGCTAAAACTATTGTAGAAACGATTTACGTTCGAGGTTCGGGTCGAACATTGCCAAGCTTAGGATGCTTACAAGGTACCAATGATCAAAGTAAGCCTTTTGTGGGGGTTGGTTTTCAAGAGTTTCAAGATCTTGCGTGGGCTCCTATTAAGGCTGCTGCTCTCGCTGCCCTTCCTGCACTTTTGGAAGTGGGCGCTAATGACTGTTTTTTAGTTTGGTCCAACCCCTCAGGAAATGAATGGTTGCTGAGCACTCTGGCTTGACAATTTTGCAAAAAAAGTGGGTAGTGCAGCCGACTCCAAAGATGATGGATTGTTCTGTTTGCCGATTTTCCTTTGGCAATTGATTCGATACTATGGATTGGGGGTCTGCTTTGTTCCTATGTGTCCAGAAATTTGTGCATCCAGCAGCTTTTCTTGACACGGGTGTGTCTTTCTTGTGGGGGACTCCCAAAATCATGTTTTTCCTTCTGGTGTTCCCTTAAAACCACATGAAACCAGGGGTGCCACCACATCAAAGAAGCCCCAGGCCTAAAATTTCCTCGCTGGCCGAGGCTTATGGATCGATGCCTCAACCATTTGCTTCCAGCCCTTCGAGGGCTGGTTTTACGGCCCCATCCTGGCGGAGGATCGGCCGGAAGACCTCGCAGCGGCTCGGCCATCGGAGGGACATCCAAAGGACAAGATCGCAGGGATCCCAAAACCCTATTGAGGCCTTCCTGGGCTCAGGTGGCAGGTTCGCTTTGATCTGGCTATCGGCTGTGAATGCAGGATTCCAAAGCGACGCCTCAGCTTTGAACGTCAGCTTGCTGAAGATTGACACGTGGGTGAGCACCTACACCTCTTTCACAATACCCCTTTCAGGTTGGTTTGAAAGGGAAACCAAGAGGAAAGCCATCATTTCCGGGTCACCCTACTGTAACACAAACCCACGTGCTGATTACATTTTCGCTTTGTCAAGGGATACCCTCCACATCAGATCGGGCGCATGACTCCTCCGATATTTTGCAGAGATTGTTGGTGCCAAGGGCCCTTGTTGCTGCCTGCCTGAGTGAGAAAAAATACAGCTACCGAAAGGGGAGGTCCATTTTCGTTTGAAGGGATGTTATCCTCGAAAGGGGCCGTGTGGTTTGACGGTAAAGACATGTGTCCAAGTTTGGCTTTTTGTTGGGCCCCTGCGGGTGATGTGTTGCGTTACCTTCTGCCATTTCACCGATGGGTTGCCTTCAACATGTTTGCGTCAAACCCGTTTCGTCAGAAGTTGCGTAGCGGCATTTGTCCAGTCAACGTTTGTCCCAAAGCCCTGCCATGTGAGAGAGCCAAAACAAACAATGCACAAAAGCCAGGGGACTCACTGTCCTTGACGTGAACAGCATATTATCAGCACACTTTGACCGCTCATTTATGTGTTGCCATTGGTTATTGAACATGTGTTTCAGATTTGGACTTTGTGCCCCAACGAGTCGAAGAGCACCTGAGGGACCAAAGGAGGGGCTTGGTCCTTTGATCAGTTTTGGGCTCTTCCCAAAGCCCAAAGCCCGAAACGTCGTGAAGTCTCGACATGGCTGCTCAGGCTTTCTATTTCTCCGCCTGGGGATGCGAGATGCACAAAAGCAAGGACCGATTCCATCCCGAAGCGAGGTGTGCGGCTTTGTTCTGGGAAGTGACACTGGTCGACTTGGCCTGCCAAGAGGCACCCTCGGTTTCATAGGGAGCACCGCCAACACAATACGATCCTAACGCATGGAAGTGAAGCATCTCCGCTGTGTCGGTATGCGCAAAGCATGCATGGCCCGGGCGGGGCAAGTGCTTCAACCAGTCCGGGGATTTCCCATTCGGTTGAGGGAGCTTGGAGCTCCTTGATTTTGAGGGAACCACAAACCGTTTGAGCTCTCTTTTGAAGCAGACGCTTTTGTTTGTTTGTTCTTTTTTGTTGGTTCTGGCCTTTGTACGTTCGGAGGACCGTTTTAGTGGCGTTTAAGAAGTTTGCACCCTTTTTGGCAAATCATTGGAAGTGACATCTACTAAGCTCCAAACCCCTAACCGGCCCCAGCCAGTGGCTCGCTCTAAATCTGATGTGTAGGGTGGGTTCCTCGAGTTACAATCAATTATGTTGAACTTGTTTGTTGATTGAACAAGGCCTTTGTTGTTTCTCAGTTTGTGCACTGCCTCGTGGCAAGAAGCACGGAAGCACACACCGTGTTGGGTGATGGTCGCTGTGAAGCGTAGGAGTTTGTGGAGAATTGGGTGATGGCCGCCAGAGCCGAGCACCCGCTGATGATCGCATGGCACGCGCTCTTCAACGGGTATTGGAACAGCAAGTCCAGGCGCGGAAGCGATTGGGTCTGGGAAGGTTATACTCAGCTCACCTATTAAGAGTAAGCCCACCCATGAGATCCCATGAAAGTATGGTACGCATTTGTCCTTCCAAAAGAAACCAAGGCGAATATGGGCAACGGTTCGTTTTTTGTCCGGATCCTCTATTTAACTGTGCGTTCCTCGCGGTTGAAGAACTTCATCGACATCCGCAAAGAGGCCAGTGGAGTTTTTTCCGAATCAAGTTCTGGAAGGGCACTAGGAGAGGAAACGAGAGAAACACATCCACATCCAGGCATCCATTGAAGGCTCGGCTGAAGGCTCGACAAAAGGACTGTTCAATGCGGTGTCAAGGTTTGTCCCGAGGAACACACATTTGCGGTCGATGTTTGCCAGAATGAGGGATGTGATTTTGCGGCCACAGCGTCGCTTGAGTCACTGGCCCCGGCCTGATATGGCCTGATTGCAAGCAGTGTGCGCGCTCATGATTCATGATGCATGCCACCCACGCGTGCATAGTCACATCTATATTTGCGTGATGCTCGCTCGAGACACATTGCATGAACACGCCGTCTCATTTTGGTCGGACTTGGCAGCCCGTAATGTCTACGTGGCTGCACCCTACTTGGGCCAGCAACTTGTAACACATATAGCCAATTTACCTCTGCAAGTCCCCTTTTTCTATGGGTTGTTTGCCTACACTATACTACAATCCTTGGCAGTGAAATACTGTCCGAAAGTTTGGCCTTTTGCAAAGCATCCACAAACCACTGCGTGGACCAACCCCTTTCAGGGCTCGTTTTCGGGCAAAGCAAAGTTAAAGGGGAAGCCAAGCGGGCGCAGGGCTGACGCTCTGTCCATGTTCCTGGACCCGCCTGGCGTGCCTGAGCACCCGCTCTTTCGAGATGTAGACCTGAGCCACTTGAAGCCTGGGCCAACTTCAGTCGGCATTTTCAGTTGAACAGCGCCCCAAAATCCCCGCAAGCAAATTTGGGTTTGTCTTTTTTGCGGGTATTACAAGTAAGGTCCGGCAGAGCCGGGGGGCGGAAGTTTCAAAGCAGTGAACAACTATAGTTTGGAGAACTGTCCTTGGCCCCTTGCTTCTCTCTCTCTCTGTCTTTTTCTCTCTTTCTCTCTTTCTCTCTTTCTCTTTCTCTTTCTCTTTCTGTTTCTCTGTCTCTTTCTCTCTCTTTCTATCTATCTCTCTAGCTATCTCTATATCTGTTTATTGATCTATCTATCTACCCATCTTTCTCTGCACTTAAAAGTTGCGATGTTCAATCCCCGAAAGTTGACTTCGCGTACTACTTTCGTACTTAAAAGTTGCGATTTTCGAGCCCCAGCTGCGAAACTGGACTTCACGTACTACTTTCGTAGTTAAAAGTTGCGATTTTCGAGCCCCAGCTACGAAAGTGGACTTCGCGTACTACTTTCGTACTAAAAAGTCGCGATTTTCGAGCCCCAGCTGCGAAAGTGGACTTTGCGTACTACTTTCGTACTTAAAAGTTGCGATTTTCAAGCCCCGGCTGCGAAAGTGGACTTTGCGCACTACTTTCGTACTTAAAAGTTGCGATTTTCAAGCCCCGGCTGCGAAAGTGGACTTTGCGCACTACTTTCGTACTTAAAAGTTGCGATTTTCAAGCCCCAGCTGCGAAAGTTGACTTCGCGTACTACTTTCGTACTTAAAAGTTGCGATTTTCGAGCCCCGGCTGCGAAAGTTGACCTTGCAAAAATGCTGCGCCTGCCACCAAATCTGTGCTTGACCTTGCTAAAGTGCTGCGCCTGCCACAAAATCTGTACTTGACCTTGCGAAAGTGCTGCGCGTGCCACGAATTTTGCACTTGACCTTGCGAAAGTGCTGCACCTGCCACAAATTCTGTACTTGACCTTGCGAAAGTGATGCGCCTGCCACGAATTTTGTACTTGACCTTGCGAAAGTGCTGCGCCTGCCACGAATTTGGCACTTGACCTTGCGAAAGTGCTGCGCCTGCCACGAAATCGATACTTGACCTTGCGAAAGTGCTGCGCCTGCCACGAAATCTATACTTGACCTTGCGAAAGTGCTGCGCCTGCCACGCAATCTATTTCTCTAGCTATCTCTATATCTGTTTATTGATCTATCTATCAGTCCATCTTTCTCTGCACTTAAAAGTTGCGATGTTCAATCCCCGAAAGTTGACTTCGCGTACTACTTTCGTACTTAAAAGTTACGATTTTCAAGCCCCGGCTGCGAAAGTGGACTTTGCGCACTACTTTCGTACTTAAAAGTTGCGATTTTCAAGCCCCAGCTGCGAAAGTTGACTTCGCGTACTACTTTCGTACTTAAAAGTTGCGATTTTCGAGCCCCGGCTGCGAAAGTTGACCTTGCAAAAATGCTGCGCCTGCCACCAAATGTGTGCTTGACCTTGCTAAAGTGCTGCGCCTGCCACAAAATCTGTACTTGACCTTGCGAAAGTGCTGCGCGTGCCACGAATTTTGCACTTGACCTTGCGAAAGTGCTGCACCTGCCACAAATTCTGTACTTGACCTTGCGAAAGTGATGCGCCTGCCACGAATTTTGTACTTGACCTTGCGAAAGTGCTGCGCCTGCCACGAATTTGGCACTTGACCTTGCGAAAGTGCTGCGCCTGCCACGAAATCGATACTTGACCTTGCGAAAGTGCTGCGCCTGCCACGAAATCGATACTTGACCTTGCGAAAGTGCTGCGCCTGCCACGAAATCTATACTTGACCTTGCGAAAGTGCTGCGCCTGCCACGCAATTCAAACCTTGCGAAACCTTCGCGCGGCCGTGCCAATGGGCCCGTCTCCGAACCCGTTCCGAACCCGTTCCGAGACCGTTCCGAGACCGTTCCGAGACCGTTCCTCCGTACAGGCGTCGCAGCCGAGGTGGTTTGCGCACAGTCCGGAAGCCCAATTCACGCACAGCGCCAACGTTTTCTGCATCTTGCCATCCCCCAGCTCGCAGAGAGTGCTTGCGAAAGTGCTGCGCCTGCCACGAAATCGATACTTGACCTTGCGAAAGTGCTGCGCCTGCCACGAAATCTATACTTGACCTTGCGAAAGTGCTGCGCCTGCCACGCAATTCAAACCTTGCGAAACCTTCGCGCGGCCGTGCCAATGGGCCCGTCTCCGAACCCGTTCCGAACCCGTTCCGAACCGTTCCGAGACCGTTCCGAGACCGCCTCCGTACAGGCGTCGCAGCCGAGGTGGTTTGCGCACAGTCCGGAAGCCCAATTCACGCACAGCGCCAACGTTTTCTGCATCTTGCCATCCCCCAGCTCGCAGAGAGTGCTTGCGAAAGTGCTGCGCCTGCCACGAAATCTATACTTGACCTTGCGAAAGTGCTGCGCCTGCCACGAAATCTATACTTGACCTTGCGAAAGTGCTGCGCCTGCCACGCAATTCAAACCTTGCGAAACCTTCGCGCGGCCGTGCCAATGGGCCCGTCTCCGAACCCGTTCCGAACCCGTTCCGAACCGTTCCGAGACCGTTCCGAGACCGCCTCCGTACAGGCGTCGCAGCCGAGGTGGTTTGCGCACAGTCCGGAAGCCCAATTCACGCACAGCGCCAACGTTTTCTGCATCTTGCCATCCCCCAGCTCGCAGAGAGTGCTTGCGAAAGTGCTGCGCCTGCCACGAAATCGATACTTGACCTTGCGAAAGTGCTGCGCCTGCCACGAAATCTATACTTGACCTTGCGAAAGTGCTGCGCCTGCCACGCAATTCAAACCTTGCGAAACCTTCGCGCGGCCGTGCCAATGGGCCCGTCTCCGAACCCGTTCCGAACCCGTTCCGAGACCGTTCCGAGACCGTTCCGAGACCGCCTCCGTACAGGCGTCGCAGCCGAGGTGGTTTGCGCACAGTCCGGAAGCCCAATTCACGCACAGCGCCAACGTTTTCTGCATCTTGCCATCCCCCAGCTCGCAGAGAGTGCTTGCGAAAGTGCTGCGCCTGCCACGAAATCTATACTTGAGAAAGCTATCTACGTGTTAAGCTGGCTATATGTCAAAGCTATCTATCTGTCATGCAAGCCTATTGGAAAGCTATTATCTGTCAAGCTAGCTATATGTCAAAGCTATCTATTTGTCATGCTAGCTACCTGTCATAGCTATATGTCAAAGCAGCTAGCTCATTTAGTTCCAGTACTGCGGAAGTTTCTTGTTAAACTTCCTTTGATGATACACTCAGTAGAACCAGAAGTCAATGGGTTTGGGTTGCTGGTCAGGTATGGGTGTTGGATGGATGGATGCTAAGATATTACCAACCTAAGCTTGAAAGGCAGTATGTACCCTATAAGTGGTGCAGAATAGCCTCCGTACCTTCCAAGCCCATACCTGAAGCTGGCCTGGATCGAGCTTCAGACGCTCAACTTCTGTGGGTTGCGGGGGTGGAAGCCATTTTTCGTTTTGGGGCTCCCCAAGCTGGAATCAAACCAACCAGGGGGGTGGCTTCGGCTTTTCTTCCGGAGAGGTCAACTTGTTCAAAGGAAACCCAAAGGGGGTGGATTGGTCAAATATGTTCGGACAGCTTTGGAAAGTACCCAGCCTCCCTGGTTTGACTTGCCGTGTGCCTCTCTTTTTCAACCCCCAGCCTGCCGGTTTGGCCTAGAAGCCAAAAAGAACATATGGAGGTCAAACAGCAGGTTCGGGCTGGCTAAGAAGACGGGAACTCGTACAAATTCGGTCAAACTCGGGCTCACTCGCCCACCAGCAAATCGACCCTTTGACCTTTTGGTTTCCCTAGTTTGGTCAAAAGGTCAAGGGTGATCACCTTTGGTTTCCCAAAAAGGGTGATCAATTTGGTTTCCCTAGTTTGGTCCCTGGTTTGATCTTTGGTGCATGTTGCTTGGCTGTTAGGACTTTAACTTTTTGCCAACTAATGGGTTTTCCATTAAACCACTAAACGTTAAACTTTTAGCAGGGGAGCAGAAAGCAACCAAGTTATTTTTTGTGTACAGGTCCCAAAAGGTGATCGCCCTAAAAAAAATCAAGGTCCTGGTAAGTGAGAGGGTGTTGGTGGAACGACCCTGCGTGACTTGTCAAGCCCTGGATCACCCAGCACGCGTGGTTTTTGCTCGGGTCTTAGGGTGTCCCCTTTGTAGCATGGGTGAGATGGTTGTTGGAGGCTGCCCCTTTGTTAGGTTGTTTTTAGAGGAAAACCCAAAAGAATGAATCCGGAAACCATTTTGTGGGCTCCCTTTGAGACAATCCCTGGTTTGGGAATCTTATCAAAGTCAGAAAATGGTTTTGCTCCCCTTTCACCCACCACTTCGGGGCTGGCTTTGATCATTCAATTTTCTCGCCAAGGTCTTTGGAGCAATCCTTGAGTCTTCATTGCGTGAACATTTTGCGGTGCCGGATGGCCCCAAAGATTCGCCTGAGGCATCCAGTTCTATCAAATTGTTGCGATCGGTGCGAGAGATGCAGGGGATGAGAAATGGAATGACCCCTATACAAACCATCCAACTGGTGGTGTCCTTTCCCTCATTCCCTACTACTTATCGCACCAGCAAGAAAATATGTTGTTAACTTGTTAAGCCCTTGATAGCAGCTTGCACGCAACCACCGTATCAAGCAACTGAAGGAGGAGGAGGAGGAGTCTCATAGATCTAGCTGACGTTGTTTCAGGGGAGCCATGAGCGGGTTCCATTGAACGGGCTCTGGCTTGCACCAAAGGATAATCCATGTAGGATCCCAGATCCCATCTGCAACCTATTCAGGGATCACCCAAACTTGCTGACATCTGAGGAACCGCTTCGGCCAGGACTTGCGGAACTACTTGCTGATGCATGCGGCATTCAAGAAGATGATTGACACTCTCTCTTCCAAAGCGAATCGATCTGACCTCATTTTGTGGTTTGCCTTTTTGGCAACTAATTTAAGTCGTGACCCTAAAAGGTGCTCACCATTGCAACTGAGCACTCTGCACATGGTTACATTGAGCAAATCATAGCGAGCTCATTTTGCATTTGGGGTAAAATGATTCCCATGATGAAGGGCCCTTGCTAGAATTGGTCCCAGTTTCGGAGAATTTCTCGATTTGTGCGGGTTCCCCCTTTGAGTTGGCAGAAGGCACCGCAGACGCGTCTGAAGGCAAGCCTATGGCTGTGAAGTTGTTTTGAGCTGATTGGCAGTGTCTCGATTTGATTCCGGTTGCAAGCGACGGGCACTCTGCTGATGGCAGGCTGGCCTGAATGTTGGACAGTTGTCACGACAGCACCATGGACACACAGGATTCTGCTGGCATAGCCGTCTATCCGAAAGTTTATTTCAACGCTTGGCAGCTTCTGCAAGTGGATCTTACTGACAATGACATTTTGTTCATGCCTCGGACGCTTCTTGGAGCTGGACAAGTAGCAAGGGAAAGGGACCAGCAGGGAAAGGGTTGGAGATCCGTCTTAAAGGCTACTTAAGCAGGTACTTGGGAGGCCGGAATTTTCCTTTTTGGGTCCTTATCCTTGTTATTTGGCGTGCCAAGGACCAATACCCGGAGTTCCGGCGCATTTGGCAAGAGGAGATGGTCCTGATCCGCGCGGATGACACCGCCTTCTGGCATATGGAGGAGCCAGATGTGCACTGGGACCCAGCAGCGCCCCGGAGCATTCGGAGCCTGCCCTCCCTCAGCCTCCCCAAGATGGTTCCCGCTGCCAGAATCACCCTATACATCTGTATGCACATATACATGTATAATATATATTTTCAGATGTATATATATATATATATTAGAAATTGCACACACACATATATATATATATATATAATATATATATATATATATGGTACCCCCCCCCCCCCAGGGACCTACCTTTTTGATGAATTCACTGGTATTTGCAGTGTTTTCTACCCTTGTTTGGGCTTTGGGGAGAGCAACGAAAAAGAAGCATTTCCAAGGACGTTCTGGAAGCTTCAGGCTTGATGGAAACCGAGACATGTGTATGTATGTAGGACGTGTGTATTGAACCTTTGGGTCCCGTCAGTGGCCTGGGTAGTAGTGGATGCAATTAGTTGCATTGTCATCACCTCATCGTCCACGCGGATCAGAGGCGGGGGTGCGCAAGTGGCGCGGCTCCGCGGACAGTGCCTGGCTCGCCCCTTGGCCCGTTGTCGCATCCACGGGGGATGATGCGCGTGGGACTGGGAGGTCAAAGGCCTCATGACTGACAAGGCTAGCAGGACCAATAATTACTTTTTGCTGACGCCCCTTTTCGGCCTAGGTCCCCCAGTAGTGCCCTTTTACATCCTTTACCAACTTTTTTGGGAGAGGGTTCTCCTACTAAAAAAAGGCTACAGAAAAAAGGGTACCCTTATTCTATCCTCTCTACTGGAGGACCTAGCGGCTGCGTGGCTTTCTTGGGATTCTCTTGAAAACCACTCAAACAATCTTACACGCTTTCTGCCAAGACTACATTTGTTTTTCACGCCGCTTGGTTCAAAAGAGGCTCTCCAGAGGGAAAGTTGCAAATGTAACTTACGATTTTCGCCGCAAGAGAAAACCAACTTCGGTCAAATGCCAACAACCCTCCAGCCTGCCCCGCCCCAGGGTTGGTGGATTGACCCCATCACGGTTCGGGGAAAAAAGAAACCTGCAAAAGGCTCAGGCTCACAGGTCTTCAGCATTGAAATTTGGGGAGGTCTTGTTTTCACCCAAAATGACGGCTGGAATTTTCTTGCTCCAAGCCGACGCCACACGCCTGTTGCATGTTGCAAGGCCTACGTGCACAAGTCCTGCCCGGCGCCTTTGCAAGCAGGGGGCTGGATGGTTTTCTTGAAGGGGCCGAAGGAAAACCTAACTGTGATGGGCAATAGCCAAGCTTTCCTGACCCCCGATTTAAAACCCAGCTTAGTCTGAGATGAGAACTTGTTCCGGTCATTCTCCTCCTTTCCAGGGCACGGGCAGCTGGACACGCTGGACACTGGTCTACCTTCATCCAGTTATCCCAAGACCTTTGGCTTCCCACCTGCGATCTTTTTGGTTACCTCACTCACATTCGCATTTTGGAATACGTACGTATTTCCTGTATTTCCTGTGGCTGGCTGCTTTGCTACAGTGAGTCTCACAGATGCTGCAACAAAGCCATAGTTGCCAAAGGAGTTGCCAAAATCACTTGCCAAAGTTGCCAAAGTTTGGCAAGGGCCCTGTCCAAAGAGAGCATTCCATCGGCCATCAGAAGAAGCTGAGTCATTGCAGGCTAAGAAGGGACCCTTTCACTTTCATATTTGTTGGAGGGTATCTGGCAGAAATCGTGACGGTTTGCCAGCCTGATGGGCTAACCTTTCTTCTTGCCAAGGCAGAGGGCAGAGAACAAGTTATTTGAGCGATTTGTTGCCCTGGAACGTGGAAGGGGGTTGCCCAAACACCATGAAACACAGTTAATCGCGATGCACTTGGCACACTCCTGACTTCTTGGCTGCTATTGGGTTGGATCTGTAGACTTCAACTTTTTGGGAAATCAAGTGTTTTCCACTAAACCGCCAAAAAGTTAAACTTTGTGCAGGGGGGTGAACAGCAACCAAGACTTCATGTCCCTTGCGCCGGCGCCTCAGTCCCGGCTAACCCCCGTCAACCCAACATGTTGCGCGTGCCTCCTGGGGCCCAAAACTCATGCGTGATTCTGCATTCGGTAGTGTGGAGATACCCGGAGGGTACCCTCCAGCTAAGGAAGGCCTCAAAAATCCGGGAAAAGACGTAGAGTCCTCAAAAAGGTTCCTTTGATTTCCGTCTGACCCAAGCATAAAAACGGTACCCTCACAACAACACATATACCGAGACTCTCGCCGAACGAACCGCCGGGGAAGACTTTCTAATCGCCGGGTCCGGGTCCGGGTTTGTCCCACTGGGTCCGATTCTCAGGTGCTGAAGTTCACCCGGGACACCGTCTCTCGGTAAAAGGGTTTGGCTCGGGGATGTTTGAATTCATCGCCCCTTCCATGGCCGCCGCAACTAGGTCCCAGTAGTGCCCTTTTGCCATCTTTTGTGGTTGGGAGGGTTCCCCCACTAACATAGACTACAGAAAAAAGGGTATCCTTATTCAAACCTCTCTACTGGAGGACCTAGGCAATTTCCCCTTTGAGAACGGTGCCCCTTGTGGCAGAACCGGTGGTATGTGCCAAATCTACGCCTCAAATTGAACCTAGGGCATGCGCTGGAGTAGTGCCAGCCACTAGAATCGCCATTCCGGGAGCAGATGTTGCAGTTTGTTCCCATAGTTTGTCCCTGCTAGGGTGAGTGCATCCGTTTTGACAAAGTTCCTTTCCCAAAGAAACATGCAGCTTGTCCAAATCACCAATCGAAGCAATTCCAAAAAAACATGCAGTTTGTCCGGTTCAAGGACCATAAAATCACAAATAGAAGTAAATAGCCTTAAGAGAGCGTGTTCATGATCAGGAAGCCTGTAAACCATGACGTTGAATACTGGAAGCTGGATTTCGGTCATAGTTCCCGACTCTTATCTTTAGCAGTGTCTTGCGTTTGCAACGATAATGACCATATTTCCAGGAAGCCGATTTGCAGGTTGCTCCGCATTGCCCTGCAGGGGGGTTGGTTTGTCCCTCACTTGTACGTCACGGCCATGGAGATATGTCAAGTGGACACAGGCTGCTGAGCAATGGAACCCAGGATTGCTAAGGCTTGGGGAAGGCCCACTCGGGCATTTCTCACTTTTGGGAAGGCATTCCGCTAGGCGCCGGGTGGATGTACCCGGGGTCAACACTTTGGTGCATGTTGCTTGGATGTTAGGACTTTGGCTTTTTGCCAACTAATAGGGGAGCAGAAAGCAACCGAGATTGCCTGTCTTTGGCGTTGGGGCACTCATTGGACCTAAGGGTTTTTGGAAGGCCGCCGCTGGCTGGGGGATGGAACTTTGACCCTCCAAGTCTTTCAAGAAGATAGTGTTCTAAACTTGTCAACTCTAACGAAACACAATATCCACACTTCGTTTGGTTCAGCCATTGCGAGGAGATCTATTTGTTGCACTTGGTTGTTCGAAACAAATGCTTCTTGTAGCCGGATTGGAGTGGTGTCCCTTGTTGTAGAGGGGCCCGAATACGATTGGGGATCCCCCCTTGCAGACTGAGAACACCCTCTTCAGCTACAAAGGGTCAAATTGCCTTTGTGTGTCCCGCTGGCTGGGGCGAAATTGGTTTCAACAACTAGGTCGACCTTTAAAGGGGGGCCGGTGGCAAAGAACACACACATATATATATATATATATTATTATAAATACATATATATATATATTCCCCTGTTGGTTTTGAAGGGAATCTATCACTACTTCTTCTTTTTTTTCCAGGGACGAAAACGCAAATGGAGGATTGAGCCATGGCTCCAGGCGCTTGACCCATCCCCGAGGCCCAGCTTCTAGATCAGCTGCCGCGCGCTGGGTGCCTCCAGGACTCGACGGATCGATGGCCGCGGGGCCGGGGCTGGGGCCGGGGTTCGATCGACCGCCGTTTGTGGCAACTGGTTTGTTTC
>CAUJNA010000202.1:600191-690191 GCA_963377175.1 Effrenium voratum | reverse complement strand
ACAGGCCAATGGGGAACAAGCAGCCAATGGCACATTTCCAAGCAGCCAAAGACGCGCGGATTGGCCTCGCCCGCGGTTTTGGCCCACAGCGGGTGCTTCGCGCCTCGCCTTGCCCCGATGTGAGGAGCTCAGGGGCCATTTCCAGCAAAAGGTTTGGGCCCAGAATGCCAACCCATGGCCTCGAAACCGCGACCTGCAGCAGAGCCCGCTTTGCCTTGTTTTAGGAAGGGTCTTCAATGTTGTTCAGTGTCTTCAGGGGTTCTTCTTCTAAAAAATGCAAAGCCAAGGGGGGACTGTGTGGAAACAACGACAGGTAGAACGCATTGGGGTGTCAAGCCTGGAACGCCGTTCTGTGCCCGAGGGGCACTGTCGGACAGTGGCCGACCTTCTTCTTGAGGATTGCCAGCTTGTCCCGCACATTGCAGCCGATGATAGCACGGCAAAACGGGCACGTGTACAACCAACCTGACATTCGGGAGTCGCTTGCTCCCTCATTAGTCGGCCACTCCAGCTGCAGCGTAGTTGTTGCCATTGCTATTGCCTCACCGCTTCGATGCACCTCCGCAAAACAATAACACCATCTCACAGGAATCCCTGCAAAAGCTCGGGACTCGAAAATCAATATCCAAGTGTTGAATATCGCTAACCTGGTTCATACAAGTGCCTCGCCTCCAGCGTGGGTGACTCCTGCAACTGCGATTTACACGCAGATTCTCTCTAAGGGTGCAGCTACGTTCCCCCAAGTCGTGTGCCCATGGCTTTGCAAAAGAGTGAAAACTACGTATGTTTGCGCACAACAGCCGCAAACGGTGTGTCAATATATATCAACAAAACACATCTATAGTGTCTATTTATCGGTGTATATGCCGGTGAACGAAGTGGTGTAATTCGTGGGTACCTTGGCACGTAGTCGGTCCCTGAGATGCTCCAGCTTCAGCAGGTTCCTTGGCTCGATGCTTAGGTGGGGCTCCGCTCAAGTGTAGTGGCGCAGCACTGAGACCGAGACATTGGGCCTCAGGTCTGGACCCAGTTGTCCAGCGGTGCCCCTTTCCTTTTTTTTTGGAGGGGCTCCCCTTTAAAGTCAACCAACCGGCGATGTGGGCTCCACTCACTCCAATTAGGGGGGTGGGGTCTTGAGCAATGTGGCGGAACCAACCCAAAAAGGGTGCCCTTTTTCCCATGGCCACTGGATGGCAAATAGTATGATTCGTAGTTTTTGGCGAAGGAAACCCAGGATGGGTATTGGTACTCTGTGGCGTGCCAAATGTCAACTGTTCTTGCTTCACAGGAAATCAAAAGGGAAGGGTGTTTGCTTGAGCTTTCCAGACCCCCTATGTCACACCAGAGGAAGGGGCCCATTTTCCAGGATCCAAGGCTGAAACATGCTGATGCTTATGCAGCCGCTGTGGTGGTGGGTTTCAGCATTTCCTCTTTTTAGGAGAGACAAAATGGAACCCATATCCCTTGCCCGAAGTACTTTGCTGCTGGTTGAAAGGAGGCCGAATGAACGGAATATTTGTGCAAGGCGGACACGCAATGCCCAGCCATTGCAAGACGCATCTTTCCTGGGATCTCTTGTGCGTTCTGAGGTTTGCTAAGTATGGACCAGAGCCAACACACGTGTTTGGTGGGGGGGCTTGGGTCCACGACACGCGCAATCCGTTTGAAATTTGATTGTGCTGCGGCGCCGGGTGTAGTTGACCTGTCAATTCAGCTGCCTCGAGTTTCATCACCTTTGGAACCATTATGTGAAATGGGTCAGGTCATCTTGACATGAGTTTGGGTCACCCAAAAAAAGAAAAGCAAAAGAACCGCTGAACCCAGTGATTGGTTCCTTGTGAAGGTGCGCAGGATCCCACTATATCAAAGGTTCGGAAATGTTTGTGCGTGCAACCTCTCAGGCCCGGCTCGAGATCCGGGCCAAAGTGGCGCGGGCTTGCCGGAAGTGGCGTTTGGGAGGCCCGTTCAGGTTGCGAAATATGGAGGCCACTCACTTCCTGCACTCTCTACCTTTTGGGCTTGGACCAGCCTAGAGGCCCCACAACACGTAGTTTGGACGTTGGTGATGCGGCCTGCGAATGATCTCATTTTCGAAGCAGGTCGACGTATTGTTTTTTTTGGGCAGTGGATTCCGTCCTCCAAAGCACATTTGCTTGGTGAGTTCCCTTCTCCCTCTAGAGAATGGTCAGCCCCAAAACTTGCCTTGTTTCAACAGCAGCATTTCCCAAATTTGGGGCAGCATTAAGCCATTAACATGAGGTACGAACATATGGGGCGGCATATCCAACATGTCCAAACATCAGCCGACTTCCCGTATCGAGATTTACTCCAAAGTTATCCGTGATTTACCCCAAAGTTGTCCGTGATTTACCTCGCATTGTTCCCCAACAAGTTGCCCACATAGATACATGTATTCATATGTTGCTCTCATTTGTTTCCCGGGCCTACTTCAAAGCTTCCACCAACTTGTCTCTCCGACCGACGCTTTCCCAATCCCCCCCTCAGGCCACAAAGGTTGCTCACCTCGATTTGGGTACGAGTCAAAATACGGGGCCCCCAAAACGGGTCCCTTTAAACCTGTTTGAACTGGCCACCCCGAAAACACACACCCAGTCGGGTTTGAACATCCGCTTGTGCAAAGCTAGAACCCGCCAGGTTGGCCCATGTGGCTTACTTGGTTGGCCTGCTGGCCATGTGGGCTGGCTACTCATCTACGAGGCCTCGGGGAAACCAGGGTGCTTTTACCATGTCTGGCTTGTTCTCAGAGAACTTGGGACAGACCCTGTACCTAGGAATTGGCTGAGAGGTTCATTCCCATATTCCCCAGGAACAAGCAAGATTTGGTTTCATTTCAACCAGCGGCAGCAATGAACTTGTTTCCAGCCGATCCGCGGCTGTGAAAGCACATCACCAATTTCAGGCTTGCCTGTTAAGTTATTTTTCCGAGACAGAATCTTTGAGTTGCCTGCGGAGGGACTTAGTTTCACTGGGATGGACATGATAGATTTCCTGATCGCTTCAAGCCTCCCCCGGAAAGGCTTGCCGGCATGTTGACGCGTGCCGGGCAAACTGAGATCATCCAGCTGTGATGTATGATTGTGCCCCACGAAGAGGCATGTTGAGCTGCTTCCATTTTCTTGCGAATAGTTTTCATTTTCCCCTTCTTGGTTTTAAAGGGAATCTATCACTACTGGAAATACTTCTATTTTTTCCAGGGGGCTGAAGCAAATGGAGGACCGAGTGCTAAATCCAGAATCTTCAACTTCCCCTGAAGCCCGGCAAAAAGGGATGCCTAGCACCCAGAGGGCCACCGATGCCACAGGTCTGAAGGCAACAAAGAGCTCGTTGCCAGGTGTCAACCCGGTGATGCTTCAGCTGGAACAGCTGCCTGATCCTGCTGGTGTGTTCCGGCACGTGCATGCTGATAGTGGCCTCACACCAGAGGAGACATCGCCGGAGAGCTGTAGTTCTCCTTATTCCAGAAGGCAGACGTATGTGCGAGCTTTTCTGGGTGGCTAAAATCATTGTTGAACACTGGAATCATTGTTGACCACATTTGGAGGCATGGGGGATGTATCCACCTTTGGGAATAGCTATTTACGCCCCGAACAAGTGGCTAAGCCAAAAGCCATCCAAAACCCAGGTCTGACGCAGTCAGCTTGATTGGTGCGGATTGGAGCTAGGAGATCAACCAGACACTGCATCAGCACCTGGACTTCGAAGTCAAAGATCCATGGCGAGACTCTAGTAACCCTTTTGCATGGATTTGGCTCCAGGAGGCCAGCAGGTATTTTTTTTTCAAATCAGGATTTGTTTTTTGATTTTTAATGGGTCCGTCAACCCCGGCTGACTCGCCGACCTTGTTTTGTTTCTGCAGTTGGTGTTTTTCCATTTGTGGGGTTTCTTCATCTTCGCTTGCAACCAGCAAACCTTTTTTAACATACCTCTCACCTTTTCGCAAATTCGGTCTGGCCAAGGATCCGGGTGATACGGATGGTGTGGTGATCGAGCAGACCTTTGACTCCCTGGACAAGAACTACGACGACAGCCTTTCCAGGAGCCAGGGAGAACCTCCCCACGAGCCAGGGTTTGGACCATTCGCACTTTGGTTTCCACATGGGCCTGAGAACAACTAGGTCCAGCCAGGTGCCAACTTTTGCCGTTTCTTTTTTGGGGGAGGGTTCCCCCACCTAAAATAGAGAGATTTCAGAGAAAACGTTGGTACCCTTATTCTAAGCTCTCTACTGGAGGACCTAGCCTTTCGACGCTCCTGAGCAGTATTCAGGTGCCCCAAGCCTCGCGGCTGGACTTGCTTTGACTACCCAGAACTTGGATCCAAATTTCTCAGGTGCCATCGAATCGACCTGCTGACCTTCTTGTTTCCTGTTTGCATCCTTCTTGGCCCATGTTTCGACCTTCTGTTGTTTCCGTTTTTTTGTTTCCTGTTGTTTCCTGTTTTGACCGTCTAACCTCCAACGTAGGAGGCTATCGATAGGTAACCGATAATCACGGGCTACGCATGTTAAAGAGGGAGGCGAGCGAAGCATGATTTCTCCAAAGCTGCTACCACCTTTTCGTTGTTTCCCTTTTGTTTCCAAGTTGCCAAGTTTCTCCCAAAGTTGCCAAGTTTCCCTTTCGTTGTTTCCCGTTGGCCCATGTTTCTAACCAAGTTTGGTTTTAAAGCGGGAGGCTCCCAGCCGATCGGAGTCTGATCGGTTGACACGGTTGAGAGAGGAGCGAGTTCCTTGCCGGGGCCCTGCGAAGCTCTCCGGCCAGCCAGGGCTCGTTGGCAGACGCTTGGGAAGTGAAGGGGGGGGAGGCTTTGCCGCTTTTGTTTGGCTTTAAAAGAGGGGTTGTGGCTTTTGTTGGGTTTGAAAGGGGGGTTGGAGGTTGGAGGGGGTTGAAACCTTTGATTTTTTTGGGCTGGTGGATTTGTTTCTGGTTGTGATTTATTGCTTTGAGGGGTTTTGGTTGGTTTGACGGCACCTTTGGATTTGGCGTGGGCCAATGGCGATTCCTTCCTCCTCCCCAACTGAAAGCTGTGGGGTCGATCAGTCCGGGCCAGGCTTTCAGACGAGCTGGGCTTTTTTTTGGGAACGTGACAACCCCAGAGCCGGGTATTTCTGAAGGGAGGAGCCCATGTTTGGTTGAATTGAAAGGGAAGCTACCTGGAAACTTACAAGTTTTTGGTAGGAACGTCCTGGCACTCGAAACGAAACCAACCATTTGGATCCATTTGGCGGCTCCCTAATTTGTAGGCAAATCCAAATCGACCTTGAAGTGTTGGTTCTGCTAGTCGTGCATTGTGATGGGTTTTGGTGCCAACAGGATAGCAACTAGCAAGGCTACGCGAGTTCAACAAGGTCCAATTTCCGCAAAGATGAACTTACATCCAGGCCCTTTCAAGTGAGGACATCTTCTCCACCATCGACTCAAACGGAGACGGCGAGATCTCACGGACCGAGTTCGTGATCGCTGCAAAGGGCTCCAAGCAGATGTTGGGCTTGGCCCCGGCGTTTCGCGTCGCAGATGCCGACGGCGATGGCTTTCTTTCCCAAGAGGAGTTTCTGTGCCTTGGCCCATCCCCATGCCCACCTCCCCCTGGAAACCATTGGTTTCCAAGTAAGATCTTAAGGGAAAAGGGGAAACAAAACAGGGGGGATCTATGCTGGGGCGGGGGCTCGCCCTAATTCCATTCCAAGTGCTGCACTTACACAAGTTCAAGCACCACAGTAGGCAGCAAACAGGGGAACCACCATTTCACAAAGGCGAGGTGGTGAGATGTAGGCCAAAGAATCAAATGAGAATGCTGATGGGATGTTTGAAGATGAAGTGACTGGTCACTGAGCCCACGTCCAAAATCTCAAGCTGCAGAGCAAAACGGGCCACCTGGCCTTACACCGGAGAACCGATTTACGGTTTTCTTGCATGTTCTTTGTCAATATCTCACCCTTCAGCAGGGAAGCTCCGTTGACCAAAAGCACCCAACGAGGGATATTTAAGGACACTTGTCGCCTGGCCCTCCCCGGCCTTTGTGTTTGCAAGAGCCTGCAGGAATCCACAACCCCCCCCCTGGCCCTGCTTACCCTGGACCCAGCGCCCATCAGTGGCTTCCAACCACCCTCAAAAGATGGAAGCAGCTTGCTTTTACCCACATGAGGGTTGTTGCCGGAGCCTCTTTAAATCCCCACTTCACTGGGAAATTACGGGAAATCGTACCTCCAAGCGGTGTTCGCAACTGCCTTCCAGCGACCGAACCTGTGTTTTTTTTGGAAACCCCTGTAAGGTTGGCTGTAAAGGGAAACCGAGGGGGACACCACCCATGTTTGAGTCTACCCCATTTGGAGCATGTGCCAAATTCGGGGGGGGTGGGCAAACCATTGCCGTTGTCCTTCGAGTTTCTCTGCAAACCAAGCTGAGCAACGGTTATTACCCTCAAGCTGACCAAGAGTACCCTTGGCCGGCCTTTCTGGCCGCGAATCTGATGTACCGAAGGTAACTGTTGCTGTCATGTTGGCAGATGCCTGCTTGGCCCCTAGAGAAAAAAAGCGTCAAACTCGCAAAAAAAGACTGCCTGGCGCGAGCGTACGCATCTGCCAGGTACATTGCTCGCCAGTTCTACCCCCGGGACTTCCAGACCCGAACCGCCCTGGTGCCTTTGTTCCACCTGCTGGACTCCGATTCGGATGGCCGGATTTCCCGCATCGAGTTCCTGAAGCAGGCGGAGCCCGGCTCTGCACTTAGCGAACGGGACGTTTCAAAGCTGCCTCCCCCCGGTTCTTCTCGAATACTGGCTCAAAACCCGTGGGGAAATGGGTAGTTTCTGAAAAATAGGTAAACAGAATGGGGAGAATCACCCTGAGAAGATGGCTTTTACCCGACAGGGCATGTGTTAGATCGCGTGTTCATGCCCAGCCTTTGATCCCAACCCAAGAAGAGTGTGTGTCAAAATAGGGATTTGGACCTCAACCGTGACTTTCCCTTCAAAACCAGCCAAAAAGGTACAGGCAAGCGGACAGACACACACACAGACACACAAACACACAGACACAAACACGCAGGCACACACACACAGAGACACACAGACAGACGCACACACACACACACAGACACACACACACACAGAGACACACAGACACAGACAAAGACAGAGAGAGAGAGAGAGAGACAGAGACAGGACAGAGACACAGACAAACAGACACGGACACACACACACACACTCAGACATACACACACAGACGCGGAGAGAGAGCGAGCGAGAGAGAGAGAGAGAGAGACACACACACACACACACAGACACACAGACACACAGACACACAGACACACAGACACAGACACAGACACAGCCACAGAGACACGCAGACACAGAGACCCACACACACACACACACACAGAGAGAAAAAACATACACACACACACACAAAGACAAGGACTTTTTGCAGGGGACCCTCAACGGGTTTCTGCCTGCACAAAAAGACAATAGTTCGCGTAGCATCCCAGAACCCTTTTGCTAGACCCCCTTCAGGGTCATCGGATGTTTTGAGTCGGCCCCATTATCAAAATGAAAGCAACGTAGGGTAAGCGTCCTTTACAGCCACCCCGGCACTTGCGACCTCTTCACGATTGTTCGGTAGATGTTACTCTTTAAAGCCCATTTCCTTTCGTGAGTCCGGGCCCACCATGGAATGAGATCAACCCCGAAAAGGGTTCCAGCGGGCCACGTTCAAAACTTGGGCCCGTACGGTCGCTACAAAGTTTGGTCACATCATTCAGTTTGTGGTCAGTTTGGGAGAATGCTGGAAAAGCCAAGCATCTCACTGCCTCTTCCATGTCCGCTGCGGAAGCACAAACCTGTTCGGAGACTTCAAAAAATGGGTGACAAAAGTCCATGGCTCTAAAGAATCCAAATGAAAGAGACACAACCCTGAACCGTTTAACGTACAGGACCAGCATCCCCCGTTCCAATGACAAGAGCCCGACCCAAAGTCCAAGGACGGCGGCCCTCTGCTGCCCACGGGGCGCGCCGCGGGCCACGTGGACTCTGTGGACTCTGCCGCCAGCGATGTATCGGGCGGAGGTGAGAAAGCACCCCCTGAGGAAGGGCAGGAGGATGCCAGCACCTTGGGCTTGTCATTTGCACTTCCCAGGGAAAGGGTTGTGGGAAATGGATGTTTTATCGGGCCGCTTTCTGTTTTTTCCAACGTTGTACACTTGAAAGGTGACAAAATAGGAACAGGGCCAAAGGATTATTTCTCACAACCATGGCCAGGCTGGTTGGATTCCACTTCAGTGACCCCCATTAGGGAAGGTCAGTTTCCTGGCGAAACAGAAGCCAAGTCCCACCACCCTGCATTTCGCTGTCAGACCTCGAGCAAAACCACGTCATGACAGCCTTCCCCGACTTGTTGTTACATGTTAGAGGAGTGTTAGAGGCCGCGAGCAACGTCCCAAAATGTTCCCTTACCGCGCTCAATCCGGTCGGATTTTCTTCGACCGTTTTTGTGGTTTACCCTCCTCCGCATTTGCAGTTGGACTCCGTGCCCAGGCACCACCACTAGCACAACCACAAGCACGAGCACAGAAAAAGCCAAAGCAGCTGGCCCTGACTGGCTGCACGGCGAAGCCAGCGGCTTGAAAGACTTCAAGGAGCTCCAGCTTCGTGCGTTGTGTGTGTGTCTTGCCACTAGTTGGTGGTCCTTCTGGTTTTCCGAAAACCACACCGAAAGCGGTACCCTGAAGAAGAGACGCTTTCCAGATTCGTGCCGTGCGCTGTGCCCGGCTTGCCCCCAACATGGGCTTCGGTTTCCATGCGAGCAATCGCAGAGGGCCTCACGGGATTTGGTTTGCTGTCGACCCCAGCAGAATAATTTATTACCTTTTGTCAGGTCAAGTCCGAATTCATCCAGAATCATATGGATATGGCTTTGCCTTTAAGTACGGAACCCCTAAGCAAAGCCATAAGTACGGAACCCCTAAGCAAAGCCATAGATTGTTGTACTTGCTCACTTTTCCCACATGCCGTTTTTGAAGACCCTGCAAAAACTAAAAGGTTGCCGACACCTTGCTTGCTCCCTGTAGAGAATACAGGAATTGCTCCTTCCAAGGACCTCTTAAGAAGCAAGCAAAAGATGAGTTTGTTTGGTTGTTATTTGACTGCACCAAGATGTTTGCATCAGGGACCCTGCAGACCCTCCAAACACCCTCCCAGCCGTTAAGCCCGAATTCAGGCTTAGTTTCCCCTAACATGTTTTTTTGGTCCCTGCAAAATGACACGCAGCCATCAGAACTCGAGAGGCGCCTCCTTTTCTCACTTCCTGAGTGCATGAACTTTAAACTTTTTGGGAAGACCATTTTAGTGGTAATTATAAAATTTGAACTTTTTTTGGGCCATCCACTCAGCCAGTGAGTTTTGGACACCCGCTTTTAGAGTTCCATGCTAACCTAGAGGGGTGTGACCTTTCAGGTTTGGGGGAGGCCCGCAGCTTCCCAGGAGGTGGCTCAGAACATCGCGGAGGCTGTGCGCCAGGTCATTCGTCAGGAGCGCGCGTCCGGGTTTGCCTTCCAGGCTTTAACACACGTGTCCTTTCAGATCAGTTTGATTCAAATTGATGGGTTCCACTGATGTCAGCTTGGTTAAACGCCTAGTTTGGTTATCCATTCTGGGATCTCCCTTGGAATGATTTCACATTCTGGGGCGCATTAAAGGTCAGCATCAGAGATTCCGGGCGGGCAAAAGCTGGGAAATGATGCTGGTTGCGTGTTCAATCTTGCCACTTGGGTTGGCAACCTGAACAAGTTGTTGCTGGCTTGTTTTGGTTGGGCCTCATTTGCTTCGCCAGTATACTCAACTGGTCAGCGAAACAAGGGGTACCAAACAGGACAAGATGTTGCCAACAAAAGGAGTAGCTTCGTCAACATGGGTACATGTTGCTTTGCAGCGGCAGAAGCTTCTTTGGCCGTAAAGAGGTGACCAACCCCCCAAAAAGCCCCAATCAAAACCTGGGAATGCAAAAGCTAGTGACAATCCCGAGCATCTTTTCGTGCGGCCGCTTTGAATCATGGGTAGGCCATTTGGCCTTTTCAGTACCAATTTTGATGTTTTGCCCTTGTGTCAAAAGGTCACAAGGCCAAAAGGTCAAAAAGGTTTTACCTTTGTTTTACCTTTCAGTACTGAAAAGGCCAAAGCGTCTTTTGACTCAAGAAGTTGAGCCTGCTTCGGCTCCACGAAGCCAAGGGTCTTCGGACTTCGGAGCGACGTGTGTGGCTTGAAAAATCAAGCTCTGGATCCCAGCAGGAAGTTCTACTGGGAATCCTTGTGGAAATTGTTTCCTGTAGCTGGCTTCTATGTGAACCTGGTCCTTCTATTTGTTTAGGCAGTTGTTCCGGTTGGCGTTCCAGGCGCAGTGTGATGAGTGGCAAGGGCGTAGGTTGTAGATTAGCCTTCAGGTAATGAAGGTCTTTGGATGGCTGCTGCCTGTCACAAGCACGCCCCAGTTGCCAAGTTACGGTTCCAACCTTCACGATACTCTGAGTTCTTTATATGTGTGCGCGTTGATCAAAAACAGCTTTTTCCTTCTTCGCACTTATAGATTGCAATTATTTCGGCGGGCTGATGTTTTCAGTTGTCTTTTGTTCGCTCTGGCGGCTCTTCTTGTGGAGCTGGTTTGACCAACGGGCCTCAAATTCAAATGCAGAACCCTTCCGGATCCTGCCCCGGAGCCCCAGTGGACCACGGCTCATGACTCAAACCCTTGGATCGGCGTCGGCCATCGGGTCGCATGACGCAGTGTTCAGGTAACCCCTGGCTCTGGTTTGAACGACACCATGGAAATACACACGCACACCCTGTGTCAACCTTTGGTTTGCTTGGGGAGCTGTTGGGAACACTTGCGGTTTCTCTTTAGCATGGTTGAAAAGAAGGTTGAACCACCCCTGTCTGAAGCACCTTTGCAGCACAGAAGCAACTCTTGATCCTCCTGTTTCACGGAGAGAGAGAGAGAGAGAGAGAGAGAGAGAGAGAGGAGAAAAAAAAAGAGAGAAAAAGAGAGAAAAAGAGAGAAAAAGAGAGAGAGAGAGAGAAAAAGAGAGAGAGAGAGAGTTGGTTTGCCAAAAATAGGGACGCTGTGTGGCAGCACACGGGCCATTTCCTGGTTGAAGTCTGTGCTAGCTGTACCCACGGGTTGGGTAGGCGAACTGTTTTTTACTCACTATACTAGGGTCTCCTCCCAACTGACTCCATATCGTGGAGTAGATTATTTCCAAAACTGAATCTGAACATATAGGTGCGTCAGGTGTCACTTTTTTTTGCTTTTTGCCGGGTGCCCTTTTCTCGGATGGTTTCAAAAGCAACCGGGGGAAACCACCAACCGCCATTTGGTTAAGAATATAGTTTTATTTTCCCTTGTTGGTTTTAACAGAATGCATCACCAGTGAACATATTTTTCCTTTTGGGCCTTAACCAAATGGAAGCCAAGCACGCGGGCGCCGCATCTTGCGCCACATCCGGGACCCATGGCACCAGGAGCTGGGCAAGCCGCTGCCTTCCGCGGCCACCGCTGCCATGGAGGCCGCTGGGGTTTTCCCGTGGCCTCGGCTCGGGGGCTTTCGGCGGTTGGAACCAGGGTGTTGCCCATCAGGGCAGTCTTTTTGCCACCAAAAAGGTGGAAAATTGTTGGACCCCCTCGTAGTGAAGGATTCCTGTTGAAGGGGGTCGCCAATTTTCCGGCAAAAAGACCCCACTGTTATCCGTTGGGTGCTGGTTGTTGGTTGTTGTTTAACCATTTTATCCTCACCTTTCCAGTTTGGCCCATAGATAGAGGGTCTTCAACCACTCTCCAGTTGTCACATACCGGCTTGGGGGTGGTTTTGTTTGACTCCTTGAGTTTGCTGGACTTTATGGGTTTGGTTCAAAGCACATCCTGGTGGTTGCCCTTTGGCTGCCTGCCAACCCGCTAAACGGGTATAGCTCCAGTTTACTGGAGGGATCTCAATTTCCCTTTACTGGCTTGGTGGTAGCTTATTCCCATGTTTAAACAGAGAGAAACAGGTGTTTGGGTGTGGTAGCCTGGTATTTTATTCCCAATGTTCAAGTAACTGTCTTTGGAGTATATCGCCAATTTGCCATGGACGAAATCTTGCACCACTTTGAAACCATGGAAAGCCATTGTAGGTTGATATTTGCGTTGGGGAATCAAATCATTCCCTGGGTTTCTGAGTTCGGTGGTGCGAGACTCCCGGAGTTCGCATCGCCATCCAGAGTATCTCTCTGAAGCAACTCTAGGGGTTGCTTCCAACCTTTCTTTTCAACCATCCTTCTTTTCTCAAAAGCAACAAAACGGGGTGTTTCCCAGCGCCTTGTCTACAACGGGGCATGCGCGCCGTTTTTTTTGTTTTTCTCTTTTCGGGTTTTGGGATGGGTTCCCCGGGTGTTTCCCCCGGAGCCACGGCAGCGTCCCACCGCGAGGCCGCCAAGGCCGCGGGCCTCCCCGCGCCCCGCGTGGCATCTGCCGCCGCCAAGGCGGCGGCGCAGCAGGCGGCGGAGCAGGCGGCGGACAAGGAGGTGACGCCGCAGCGGCCCGGCGAGGGCCAGGGGGTCGCTTCTGTTCGCTCCCTGAGTCTATGGGCTTTTGGACCTTTTTGGCGGCAAAATAGCAGAACATGGACTTTAGTGACGTGTTTGGGTTTGGACCTTTGGAGTGGCGAAGAACAGAACATGGACTTTTATGGACTCAACAGTTTTTTTTGGGAAGAACTTAGTAAGTTGTTGGCAACCTGGGCTATGACAAAAGTATAGGTTCCCCTAAGTGGAGCTAGCCCTGTCATCAGCGAGCAAGGCACCATGAGTCCCAAATCCGAGTGAAAGCCTGACATACTTGCGCAATTTAGGGAGCCAGCTATATTTGTGTGATGTTGCTATGTTCAACCGATTGAACTTTAGGCAGCAGTCTGCTGCATCCGCACTTGACATTGAGGGAGGAGGGAGGAAAAGCCCGACCTTTTGACCTTTCGGGGTTCCTGTGTTTGAACGCTTTTTTTTTTGTCATGACCCAAAAAAGTGAACCTTCATTTGTTGGGTCCATTGGGCGTGAAACTTACTAGACGGCCCTTTCCTGGACATCAAAGGTCCGTGGACACGAACCCAACGACTTGTGAAGTGACTTCCTATGAACAAATATAGACCACAAAGTCAACTGTAGCCATGGCGGTCTTTCGTGGTGGGATGGGTCATTTTCTGATCTTGGGCCAACTCTGGGCTGTACTGCATGTGAGCTTTTCTTTGACCCCGGCCTCCAAACGGGACCACCTAATCAACCAGGGGTATGTAAAGCTTGGGTCAACATTATTGAACTTGGCATGGATGATGCTCAACTGAAATACTCGGGCAAACCGCCTACGAGCTCATAAGGGATTCGTCCACCCAAAATGTGCGCAGAGACATACACTGCACTTAATTTTATAGTTCTTTCAGCCCCACTCCCGGTGTTTGAGGCTTGGCTTCGGGTGGGAGGGTTTACACCCTCCCGGACCTGGAAGTGGAGGAACAGCTACACAGCAAAGGGCCGCACATTGTGGAGCCGTACCATCAGATGTGGCGGCTGATATCCACCCATATCCTAAATGGGCTCGAGTCCAAGCTTGTTCGCCTGGTTGGCCCATAGCCTGTCACTTGGATGACCTCACGCTCACTCACTCATATAGAAGTATACAATGTACTCTCATGTGTTCCTCTCAGTCAGGTTTGGAACCAAAGAAAACTGACGGCCACCACTTCCCACTTTTTCCTTGGCACATCCCTCGCAGCCAAAGCCGAGGCAGCTGGGGGCGTTGGCGGCCACCGCGGCCTTCCGCGCGGCGCGCGCGGCGGGGCTCACCGTGGCCCAGGCGGCGCAGTCCGCGGCGCAGGAGGCGTCCCAGGCGGCGGCGGACCGGGCGCTGGCGGCCAACGAGGACGTGGAGGCGCCAGAGGGAAAGGCCGAGCTGCTGGACGAAATCCAATTCGCACCACTTTGAAAAGATGGTTGAGACCATTTGTTGCTATTTACAGGGGGGTCATCGTTCTAGGCTTTCTCTGGTGGTGCAGGGTATGAAGCGATGTGCGGCTCACTCGTCGGGTTCCTGGACTTTAGACGTTTTGGGTTTGGACCAACAAGTTTGGACCTTTCTTGGCCCATCAACTCAGGAAGCTTGTTGCGTTGTTGGGGCTAAACACGTGGCGTGTAACTTGAACAGGGTTAAAAACCGAGCGTTCAGGGGTTGGGGTTCAGTGGTGACAGTAGCCAGCGATTGCTTTTTAATTGGGACGTGTCCTTGGTCTGTCTTACTCACTCCCTTACAGAATTGACTTGTTTATGTAGTTGTCTCCCTTCCCCACTGTGTTTGGTGGAGATCCCGATGATATTCGACCCTAAATATTGTCTTTACCATGTGCATTTTGGGCAGGGCCAATTTGGCTTGAACCAGGTTGGCAGGGTTCCCCACCTTCTGCATTTGGCTTTTTCAAGAGGGCAGTGTCGTTATTAGCCCGCTTGTCCTTTCAAGATTGTTGGAAAGAGTAGTTCAACTTGATTGCCACCCGCTGAATGCCTAGGGATACCCCCATTACAGGTTGGGTGGGCGAACCAACCCGTTGTTTAAATCTGTTTATGCGTCGCTATTGTTCAAACAATGTCCGTTTCGTTTGGCTTTAAAGGGGGCTAGGGGGTTGCCGTTTAGTTGTTGAAGGAGATTTAGGGCAACACCTCAAAATCTAAGTGGATGGTGGACGTGAATCCCTACGCTAGTCATGTCCACACGGCCCTTGTGGACCCATTAAAGTTCACACCAAAGCAACATGTTGATTGAATATTCCTTGAACAAATGAGCATGTGCAACCACCAACCTCTGCCTGTGGCACATACACATGTTTGCCGTTACCATCCACACAAGGTCTTTGTGCGGTTCAACCAGCCAAAGAAACTGTTGGCTTCCTTTTGGGCCAACCCTGATAAGGGTACGCTCAAAAAACAGACACACACACACACACACCCACACTGGCACACAGTTGGTGTACGTGTGCAACCACCATGAAAATGTCCAGAGGTTGATTCCCCTTCTCTTAACCAATCCTTCTCTTAGAAACCACCCATTTGCTCGGGGATTGGCTCATATTTTTTAGCAAGAAGGATTTCAGATGAGAAATCTTTGCTTGGCCCAAAGTCTGGAGGGGGTAATTTTTTGGGTTTTGTTCGTAGGCCCCTGGAGAATGTGGAAGGCACGGTTTGAAAAAGTTCCTCTTCTGCTTCCCGGCGAGAGGAAGCTGCGGCGGTGGCCGCAGCCGCGGCTTTCCAGGCAGCCCTGGACTCCGGGATGAGCTACGCCGAGGCGGGGTCTGAGGACTTGGTGGCCGACGGAGTTCCCCGAAGAAAGGAAGCAACGCAAAGAACACGCCCAAGTGGTGTGAGTATCTCTTATGTTGTTCAACTGGGTCAGGTGGGTTATAAATCACTTGGATAGTCCCTTGTTTTAAGGGGGCTAACCCCGAGATATTCGAGGTACAATCAAGGTCAAAGCTACTGCAGGGTTCATCAAAGGATGCATTTGGGCCAGCTAAACAAATCTTCCAGCTGATCTAGAGGATCCAAATCCTTCTAAAGTTGCAAACCAAGCGGCGTCGGGAGGCACGGAGGAACAGTCTGCCAAATGGTTTCATGCATGCTTATGCACTGATTCTGGTGACTATTAGTGACTATTTGTGGGGCCCTTCAGGCCATGATATTCCCAACAGCTTGAGGAGGAACTCGGTTTCCCTGGTATGTCTCACAGGTTTGCAGGGGGACGTATATCAAGACAGATATTCCATGAGCCGATAAACCGCTCTTTGAACAGCCTGCTTTTGACGGGGGCCAAGGTTTGCAAACTGAAAGGCCAAGGTTTGCAAACTGAAAACCGACATTGGACCGCCCTGGAACCCACCAATACTACTCAGTACTACAACATTGAATGGGGCAATCCACACACGATGCACACACAAACTGGAGGCACACTACACCGGTAGTCAGTTTAACCTGAGAAGTGAATGATGTCGTTTGTTGCTCATATTTGTTCAGGTTATCAGTTCGTCTTCTTCGTATGGCTGTTTTGGTGGCAACATTGTCCGGCGTACCCCTTGCTTGGAGTGGTTTGGGGAGTTCAAGCCCTCATGCGGGAAGCCACCCCACCTCCAAACCAATCCAAATAACTAGAGCTGAGCATATTCTAATTTTGAATAGGGCACCTCAAAAGGCGGTGGAGATGAATTTCCAAAGCGTTCTGCCTAACTTCTGGTGAGCTCTCACCGATTCGGGGCTAAAACGAGCTCATGGTAAAGATCCTTTACTTGCGGATTCCTCATTTCAGGTTTTGGAAATCCGAGCGTGTCACACAGGCAAGGCTCGCCGAAAGGAACCGGGACAGGCTTTTTGGGCATTTTTGGTAAAGTCTGCGGATTCTTTGATTATCCCGGCCCTAGGGTTTCAGGGCTCTGGTCATATTGTGGATGGATGAAATCCAGCACCACCCAAGAAACCATAGACTGATGAGTCCCCTGCGAATACCAACAAGAAATGGTTTCAACCATGGATTAAAATGCATCAACCGGATTTCGCAACCATCCACAGTAGCCCTGAAACCCTAGGGCCCGAGAATCAAAGAATCCGCAGACTTTATGGGCCCCACGGCTTCTTGAAAGCTTCTTGAAAGTTCCATTGTTTTTTTGTTTGGTTTTTTTGGGGAAGATTTTTGGGGGAGTTTGCAGCTTTCTCCTCCTTGCTCCCTCGCCCGCTCGGAGAAATCGAGGCGGCCCAGAGCGCCGCGGAGGCGGCGGGCCGCGTGATCTCGGAGCATCCCCACAGCCCTGGGCCCCAGAGAACCTGGCTCGAGACGAGGTTTTTCCAGCGATCGGTGCCCGAGCTCTCACCCGTTTCTTTTTTGGTTGGGAGGCTTTTGGTTGGGAGATTCGGCGCCCCTACTAAAATAGGCTACAGAAAGAAGTTGGTACCCTTTCATTCTAACCTCTATGCTGGAGGACCTAGAAGAAATCAAGAGGGGTTTTGGGAATCTTCCAGTATATGTTTCCTCTTTGGTTTTGCAGGGAGAAGCTGTCACGAATAGAATTATCTCGCTATTTTTCCCGGGAGGCTTGAACTGCGAATGGAAGGAATGTTTACCGTTTCTCACTCTGTGAGGTCCTGGACTTGAGACTTGGGAAGACCATTCTAGTGGTAAACAAAATGTTTGGACTCGGTTTGTCTAATCAACTTAGGCAGTGAGGTGGTTGTGGATCCCCTTGAAGGAAGCCATGGCAAATAGGGGCCGAGGATTCCGGCTGAGAACCAGCAAGAAAGGTGGTAAGATGGATAACTTCCACCTTAGCCCGTGGCGTTTTCACTTCTACCAAGACAAAACAACAGCAAGGGACGAGCATTTTGTTCCTGACGTTGTATTTAACACCCAGGGTTGGAAGGTGGGAAATCCTCAGCCCTGGACGCGGCTGAATAGAAGGTTAGCAGCCCAGGTCTTTAGCCGCTGGTTGCGAGCCACTTACATTCCGTAGCCGGTTGCCCCAGGTGCCTGATTGGGGGGGGGGGGGGCAACTACGCAGATGCCACCAGGCACGCACTCTAAGGCTCGAAGAGCGATGTCCTTGCTGCTGCCAAGGCCGGCTCTGTTCATACCTGACTTGAATCACAACTGAGCTTGACTAATATTTGGACCAGAAACACAGATTTTGAGATGGGGGCAAACTCTAACATAGAAAATATGAGCCGAGTGCTGTTGCGTGCGAACAGCATTGGGGAAGGGGTGTGAGCTTGTCGCCGTTTCATAGCCGTTTCAGGACGAGAGTTGATACCATACTGGCGCAAGCCATGTGTGCCCAGCACTCGTTTGATGGCGCCAGGCAGCCCAACGTGGTGTCACTGCTGCTGCAGCCGCCGCCGGCGGTAACGCCTCGGCCAATGCGAAGGCTCTGTTCATCTTACGCGCGATGATGGTAGATCGGATTTCCCCACGTGAAGGGCGGAACAACAATGACCAAGGCGAAACAAGCATGTGGGCTGTGGGCTTTAACAAACTTTTGGAACTCCAGTTCTTGATGGTAAACAACCTCTTGTTCATCCCGCCCCATTTTTGGGGGGCTATGTTCTTTTTTGACAGAACACCTCCTCGCAAGTGGTTGGCACATGAATTTTCAGGTTCAAGTGTCCTGGCCCCAGGTTCCAGGTTTTCGACTCCCAGCGATTCACATGCAACCTGAGTGTCAGCACTTGGAGGGAGTCTGAAACCTGTGAATGGGTTTACCGGACCTACCCTCCCCGAAATCTTTACCCTCCCCACCCAAGTTCCATGTGAATTGGTGGGAGGGTAGGCCCCCCCGGCTTTTCCCTGACACACTCATATTCCATGCGCATTGGTGGGAGGTCCAGTAGGTAGCTTCCACGTTACGTGGTGGGAGGGTAGGTGCCCCGGGTTTTTGCCCGGGCGACCTCCGGGGATTTTGCCTGGCAGAAAGGAAGAGCTGAAGCTCCTGACAGGTCCGCACGGCGTTGAGGACTGTAGAGCTTCCGCCTGAATGACCTTCCAGCCGGCGCACCGCCCCGAAATCCGCGCCGCGACCCGGCGGATTACGCAGGCGGCGGCGGTGGCGGCGGCCACGGGCGCCGTGGGCTCCGCAGCGGCGGAGGAGGCGCTGGCGGCGGGGAAGGCGCCGCAGGAGGCCGCCGAGGCGCGATGGGTTTGGGCACGTGGCGTTGGGTTTGGGGATCTTGGCCCGTTTTTAGTCACCAAGTCCCCCAGTAGTGCCCTTTTACCAACTTTTTTGGGGGAGGCTTCCCGATAGACTACAGCAAAAAGGGTACCCCTTTTCTAGCCTCTCTACTTGAGAACCTAGGAGTCATGGGCCCAAAGAGTTCACCTTTCTGGGTCCTTTGATCAACTGAGACAAAACAGGCTCAAAGTTCAGGGGTCCCCAGATTTCCCTCAACCTTTTGGGCGATTTTAAGCATCGCCTGTTTGGCCCATGAAATGTGAGTGTTTGTTGGTGGGGTGATGGTTTAAGGGGAAGTATAGGGAGCCCAGCCAAGTGCCAATTGGGACATGGCGGACATCATTTACATGGGGAGTACCTCACAGCCACCAGCGCTTGGCGACAAAGAATCCAGCATAAAGTGGGGGTCAAAATTAACTTGCTGGTGCTTGATCCTGGGGATTCCCTTCAAGAAAACCACAAGGGATGGTTTGTAAGGGTTCATTACCTCTTCCCTTGCTGAGCAGCAGCAAGATTAACCCTCCAGGAAATGCTCGGTAGGTTTTAGTCCCTGATTCCATTTGGCCTGGTAACCCATTTTGGGGTTACCCTATTTTTGACCCACAGCCAATTGGAACATGGGGATCTTCGTATATTTCCCCCTGTCTCCCCTTCCCATTGTTTCATGTGGACTTTAGCTTCACTTTTTGAGAAGCACATTATAGTGCCGAACACAATGCTCAGACATACTTTTTGTGGCAGTGAGGCAACCCTCGGGTTGATTAGGGTGTCTAACACTAATTACCTGGCACGGGTTTCTTAATCCGGGGGTCCAAGTCAACAGGGACACCCCCCCTATTATCGGATGGGGTAAAAGGAGTGTATCAATCCGGGTTCCCCATTATTATGAACTGTACTCTTGGCGCTAAAAAAAATGCTTGCAGGGATCGGGCAATTGCATCTGAGTTTGGGTCCTTGGCTTCCCTTCAAACATACGCTGAAAAAGTAGAGGTGGGTGAAGGATGTTGAAGGATGGTGAAGGATGGTGAAGGATGGTGAAGGATGGTGAAGGATGGTGAAGGATGGTGAAGGATGGTGAAGGTAGATGGCACAATGCCCTCATTCGGTTTAGTTCGGGGGTTGGTCATCCTTTGCACTTGCGGACACCCAGGGTATACTCCCCACTCCAAATACCCGCTTCTTGTTAGGGTATGATGTCTCCCCTCTGCTGAAAGAGGCATGGAAATCCAGCTTTTTCAAAAGATACCCTACAAAAAGGTGGGTATTTGGAGTGGGTAGTGCCCGCTGGTGGCCCAGCTCGAGCCACAGGCAGCTGCGAAGGCGGTCTTCTCCTTCGCCATGGACAACGGCTTGGAAGTCCAGGAGGCGATTTTCCTCGCTGGCCGTGGGTCGAAGGTCCCCCAGCAGTTGGTGCCAACTTTTAACCGTTTTTCGTTTTTGCGGGAGGGTTGCCCCAAAATAGACAAGACAAAAAGGGTACCATGATTCTAACCTCTCTACTGGAGGACCTAGTTTGGCTGATTTGGATCGTCCCCTTGTGAAGCAGAGTGGTCTTTGGATGTATCCTTGAAGGCATCCTGCCCAGTGGGAACTACAATAGGGGTTTTGAGAAGGGCCTTTCATAATCTTATGGGGTTTTGGGGTATTTTCAAGCAGTTAGGAGACGATAATAGAAGACATGTTTGCACTGCCTTATGTTACATGATTTGGTTCCCCCGAACCTCACAGACTGAGTATATGAAGCAAAGCATGAACCCGGTATGGACCCCTATTTGTTGCCCTGATGATGGCAGTAGTTGTCGACAAAACAAAGTGGTTTGTCGTGAAACTATGGCCTGTGCCGACACATAGTGCGTCATGACAGGCATAAAAAGGGTCTGACTGATTGAACCGTGCAAATCCGAGCTTTCTGGCGGTTTAGCAAAATGAAACCTGTTTCAGTCGGTCGCTCAAAGCTTGCCGTGCAAAGGCCACGTCAGGCGAAAGGGAAACAACCCAAGGCCCCCCTCAAATCCCATGACAACTGACCAGGGATTCATGAAGCCCCATGAGTCCTGGGAGAAATGGTTTACTCATTGGTGCCTGGCGCAGGTTGTGTCACAGCATGTCCCCCAAAAATAAATTTGGTCACCAGCACTTGCTGTAGAAAAGCCCGTGTACGCGCGGGCAGATTGGGAGCGCGGCTTGCCCGGCTCTTCCCAATGTAAAGCAGTCGCCCAGTACAGATGCAGGTACCTCAGAAAGAACTCCCCAAAGAGGAACTTCAGGGAGTTTCAGGGGGACAGGGTTTTGAGGTGCCATAGGTGATGTTTTAGGGGCGAACATCGGGAACCCCCTCTAGAACACAGTTTGGATGCGCTTTTTGTGGATTTCACATGCTCTTCCTCCTTGTTGACGCCATTTTTTGAGTAGTTGTCCAGTACTCTTTGAATGTCCTACACCTGGAGTCTCCATGATCCTTGAAAAATGGGGTCATTACCCTAGATCATGGGGACCTATGTTTAAAGGGTCATGGAGACACTAGGCAGGGGTCGGTGGATCCATAAGAGCCACCTCCCAGCCGTTTTCCAGCGCCCGGCGTTTCGGGCTTCCAGCGGCCGCAGGCGGTGTCTCAGAGCACCATCGCGGCCACGGAGGCGGCGCTCCACGTGGCCATCGCGGCAGGGAAGACGACCCAGGACGTGGGTGGTGTTTGTTGCTGGTGCGATAGGGAATGAAATGATCCCCATGAGCCCATCCCTGGTGGTTCCTTTTAAAGGGGACCCGGCGGATGTGTTTTTAGGGGTTTGCGGTAAGCTGTTGATTTCCCGCAAAAAAAAAAAAAACAATCCACCCCCAATGGGCACGTCCAACCGTTTGAGCCTTCACGTCCCGTGGCATTCTTGGAATAGGTGATGTCAAAGCTCCAGAGTGTTTTTTTCTCCCAAAATGCTGAACCCCCGTTTGGTTTTCAGATAAGGGGGGAAGCTGTGGCCATTTCCGGGGACCTCATCCTACTTGGTTAGAAACCACGCGTTGCCTGAGGTCAAGCTGGGGAGTCCCTTGAAGGAAACCAAATCAGAGAAGGTTTGTAGGGGTCATTCCATTTCTTATTCTCTGCCTATCGCAGCGGCAAGTTTTGTCCATATGGAGGCGTGTGGGTTTTGCGGCATAGCGTCCCACCCTTTTCACATGGAACCTGACAGAGGGGTCATGGACCATTCCATCATGGGATGGTAATGTCAATTGATTGGAGGGTAGTTTTCCCAATCATAGGTGGCCTTTTTAGGTCAGTTTGCCCACTGGTTGCAGGTTGGCTCTAATCAAAAGGGGACCTGCGCCCGATGACCCCGTGGGGTTGTCTTTTCTTCCCATGGCCCCTGATCAGCAGTTTTTGTTCCTAATACCGCCTGGTTCACTTGACGAGTTGTTGTGATTTTGGCTACCGCCATGTGTTTGCTTTTGACAAGTGCTCTCGGTGCCTTTGGAGCTGGACCCAATGACCATGATTTTTGAGAGTCGAATCCTTGCAATGGTTTGATGTCCGTGTCCCTCATTAAAATGCGCGCCCAATGAAAAAACAAAGAACATGGATTGGTATTCTTTTGATTTCGGCGGGGGCCGGGAGTGAGATCTGAGGAAATATATTTTCCGAGAACTTCCCACAGGTGCCACGTTTGTGCGAGGAAGGGCAATTCTTTCAGATTCTGATTGCCACCCCCGCCCCCCAAATTGGTATTTACCGTCCCCCAGGCGATTCCATGGAAGCTCCCAGGACCCCAAACTGGAAGACTTGGTTCACCCCCTCCTCCCAAAATGTGATTTACGGTTGGTGTCCATTTAAACAAGCCCCTGTTGAGGGGTCAAGTCAAAGACGCTGGTCACTGGCTGCAAGGATTTGTTCCCAGTGAACGGTGCACTTTTGCAAAAACCGCCAAGTTCCATAGGTCACCCTCAGTCTTCAAAACAAATCAAAACGATGCACCCTTTTCCTTGTTTAGGGTCCCAGGTTTCCACGTGTTAGAGTTTACCTTCAGCCTTCCTGGGCCCCCCCAAAAAGGGACCCCTTTGTTGGGGTGGGGGTGGGGGGTGTGGGTGTGGGGGTGGCGGTTGCCAGAGTCACTGGTTGCATTTGGGTCCCTTTTGCTCCCAGGAGATTGTGGACACGGCGGTGACCACCGCTGAGGAGACCCTCATGAACCTAGGCGCGGGTTTCTTGTTGAACTCGTAGGGCCTAGGCACAAAATCCCACACAGAAACGGCGTAAGAAGTATCACATTGCCGGGCCCTTCAATGGTTGCATTAAAGTACATAATTATACATATATATATATATACTGTGTATCTTTTGAGGATGTCACTTTAATGACCCAGCTGCAAAGAGTTCTTTGCTTCCAAACTAGTTGAGTCAAGGGCATCACTGGGCGCCTTCTTCGTTGCCTTGCTGAGTCAAGCCCCTCCAGACGCAGAGATGGAATGCGGAAGGGCTGTTGCTTCTTGGGCGTTGATGGTTTTGCCTCGTAGACTGATTTTGGCAAGGGAAGTGGTGTTGTTCAATGGGATGACATCCCGGCGCCAAACAAACAATGGACCCCGGCAACACTTCTCCAAAGCCCTCCCCTGAACGCGAATCAGGCGAATGAGGCAAATGGGCCCTCTAAAAGGACACGCGAAATGTGCAGCTGGCACAAACTTTGGGGGAGCCCACCCATCAAGCCTTCAGCCGCAGCCAAAGGCGCAGCGTTTGGATGGCAGATGGCACAATTTGCTTCATTTGGGTAGGCAAAAAAAGGCATACGCATGAATCAACAGAGAACTATTCCGGACCACAGAAAGGAGAAGACAGCGAAAGAAAGCGGTATCCTGGGGGAAAGGGCGGTGAGTAAAGTTAGTATTCGGCGTGGAGCCCGAGGAAGGGGCTGTTAGTAAGAAGTTATTATTTGGGAGGGAGTCAAAGGGAAGCAAAATGGAATTTCGACCATGGCTATTCGAGCCGCACGCCGCAGGGAACAACACCCCAAGCAAGAAGCTGGACAACGCCATCGCTGCCACCCGCCAGGCGCTCCGAATTGTCCGGGTTTTTGGGTTCAGGCTAGGCTGGTCAAGACAGGTAGAAAACCTCCCCACTGCACAGAGGAGTGCCACTCGAATTTCGGGATTTAGGGGGTCTGGAAAGCCTGGTTTTTTGGAGCTTGCCTTTTTGCGCGGCAAGCGGGAAGAAGTTGATCGGGGAGGGGCGGAAGCCGAAGCCTTTGGACAACGAGAATCTGGCACGGATCCAAAGCAGGTTGTTTGATGGGTGCTTAAGCAAAAATAAAGATAGGGGTCGGCGTCTGGCGGCAGGGGAGTCTTATGTTGACACCTCCCGACCCCTCCGCGGCTTTACAGCCATAGGAACCACTCAATGTCATTTGTGCCCTAGACACCCCTACAAACCACCCCCAATGATTTCTCCAACGGAGGATTAATCACCCAGAACTCAACCCAGACCACAACCCAGACCTCCAGCGGTCCCCTTTTTCAACCTTTATTAGGCGGGGTGCCAATCCACTGGGGTCAGTTAATACCACGAAACGAGTGCCCCCTTTTTCCGCTATAGATTCTAATCCACGAACCGGGTCTGGGAATTTGGCCCATGGTGCGGTGCGGTTTCGGCGGGTCAGGTGGTGCTGAAGAGCCCCACCTTGGCCAAGCTCAGCCCCAAGCAGAAGCTGGCGGCCTTGGCTGCGGAGGCGGCGCAGGTGGCAGTGGAGGGTGCGGCCAAGGCGCTTTGCGGGGAGGGAGGGGGCCACTGATTGAGGAGGGCTGGGACCCGAATCCTGGGGTCTCCAAAATGGAAAAGGCGACTGAATCTGGTGTACCCCAGATTTGGGGCCATTGGTGACCAGGAAATCCGTGTTTTTTCGATGAAGTATGGGGGTGGCCCACTTGGAAACCTCGAGCGGGGGGTTGTGTTGTTTCCCTTTTGCTCCAGAAGAAACCTGAGGGGGTTTCCATGATCTCAGGCATTAAACAACCTATCCCTATGCCCCACTGAGATACCGAAAGCAAACAAGCATGTCCTAATTGTTCAGTTGCCTTTTGTTATCCTATTGTGTAGTGGTTTCCCGACTGACTAAAAAAGGAGTCTACCCCAAAGAGAAGGGGTCCCTTCCACTGAGCAAGTGGAAAAAGGGGTGTCTTCCAGTTTTTGTGAGGTCGCCTAGAGGTAAAACAAACTCTCCCACAATGAAGATCCCTTTCTAGTACCTTTCTGTTCTGGAATCATAATAACTTGGCCAGAGAAATTATTTGAGGATGTTGTTGGTCCATGTTTATTCGAGAGCCAGGGATATTATGCTATATATCGTAAGCGGAGCAGCCACGATTGCCCAGCAAAGTCACTGCACGGTAGACTTCAATCCACTCAGGAATCGAGTTGCTCATGTGTTAACGCACTGGGCGAATCGCTGTTTTGCCCGAAGGACCCTTTGGCGGTGGCGGTTTTGGCCGCCAACGCCACTTTGGCCGCCGCAGCCGGGCTGGGTCTCGGAGACGCCGCCGGCGCTGCTTCGAGCGTGGCTTGTTGGCGCGATTGGGCGCAAGACCCGTTGGGGTCTGCTCGGGTAGCGGTTCTCACGCAGGGACTGACTCTACAGGTGTCTCCCCCATCCCAAAAAAAAGAAAACACGAGTATCTTGTTCAAAACGCACTTCAGGCCCGATTCCCGGAATTACGGCAGCGCTGGAGTATGGTTATGCTTCTTTACAAGAGGATGCTGTGTTGATTGACCCCAAGGCTTTCCCTTGTAGTTTCAATTGGGGCCTTTGGGTTCGTTCTCTGAGCAAGGCTTGGATCACGATGAATTGACCCCCGGTTACAGTTTCTTGAGTGACTCGTTGCCCCGAAAAGAAGATGTCTCCAGAAATGCAGAGCGCTCACAAAGCACGCCGCTCAAAAGTGTTTTTTTGCAGGGTGATCCCTTCAGTTTGGCTTATTCGCCCGTGACCCTTGGCTTCAGGTTTTTTAGGGAGCCTTTTAGTTGTATTTTCGAGAATGTGCATGACACATCCACCTTTCGCAAAGCCATTGACACTATGGCTTCTTGGTATTTACGTCGGGGAATCCAATCATTCAAGCTTTTCTAGGATGGGGGTGACCCCATAAATTCCATTCATAATTCCATTTTCCCTCTTACAAATTGAAAAAAAAATGGGGCACCTCCACCCCCCCCTCTTTTTGCCGTCTTAACATCGGGGCTTTTTGGGTGCCGCAAATCCACGGATCCCGATCCATCCACGGCTCCGGCCTTCGGGCGCTTCCTTCGGCCGGAGGTGGCGCTGGCCGCGGGCACCGCCGCCGCGCGGCGGGGCGCCGTGGCCTTCGCCAGCGCCGAGGCCACGGCGCTGGCGGCGCGAAAGGCGGCGCAGGAGGCGGGGGCGAGGGGAGTTGTCGGTTCAGGCGGGTGGAACCTATTATCAAAGAAACCAACTTGCAGGGATACAGGAACCAGAATTCAGGTACCTGGAGTGGTTACCTGGAGTCTCCATGACACTCTAAAATGGGTCCATGAGCTCCAGTATTTGGGGTAATTAATGACCCCATTTTCAAAGGGTCATGGAGACTCTAGGTATAGGCAACTCTCCAGCTGGCCCATGTAAAAAAATGTGACCCCATATGAATCAACCATATGAATAAGTGACCCATGTTTTTTGGTAATGTTGACCCCGTATGAATCAACCAATCAGATTAGTCTGATAGAGTGTTTTTCCCTGGATTTGGTGGGAAATATCCAGCTGTCCCATGTGTTTAAACAACCCACTAGCAGGTCAATCAACTCAGGAAGTCAGCTACAGTTATAGGCAACTATTCAGTTTCCTCTTGTAATGTTGACCCTGGATTCATAAAGTTGTCCTTTTCATAGGGGGTTCTCACCCCGCAAAAGTGATGAGGCTGCAAAGGGGACACCCCCCGAATCAAATTCAACAACGGAGTCCCCAGTACTGACTTGCCCTTTTGACCTTGTGTTTCCTCTGTTTGGTCCATTTTGGCGGTTTCATTCGCGCACTGTTAACCCCGGACTAATACCTGTGGTTGATTAATCGGGAAGGGTGTCGCCTTTTAGTGGAAATCCTCAACTCCAACTCAAAATGCAACCCCTAAACAGGAAATTGAGAAGAACAACACAAAGGAACACTTGCTGATGCAGGGAATGAGGGAATGAACCTGGCGATTCCCTTGAAGGAGACCAAATCGGAAATGAATAGTTTTTTCTCGGGCTCATTCCATTTCTTATGTCCTGCCAGGCACCAGCAACAACAACCCAACAAGAAACCGCCAAAGAAGCAACACGCTTCCTTCACTCCAACTCAACATGCGACCACTAAAACAACAGAAGAAAAACAAAGGGAAAAAACACGTAAGACTTCCAACCCAACAGCAGCAAATCACAAGGGTGTCCCTCTCCAACAAATGACCATCCGACCCAACTGGCCAGCAAGTCAACGTGGCCCGACTCGCAGGTCCTGAAGGACCAATGGCCGCCCCAAGCTGTGGCCCTGTGCGCGTCCAGCGCTGCAGGGCTGGCAGCCGCCACCTCCGCCATGGACACAGGAAGCTCGAGGGAAGGGGCTGAAGGGAAGTGAGGGAGGGGCACGCCCTACTGTGGATGGTTGCGAAATCTATTTCGCACCACGAACTGAAACCACGGTTGAAACCAGAAGGTTGGTTGGTATTTAACAGGGGAATCGAATCCTGGAAGCAGGTTTCTTGGGTGGTGCGAAATGGATTTCGTCCATCCACAGTAGGTGTCTTCTTTGGTTTGGCGGAAAAATAGATGGCGACTCCTGGTTTACCTGGTTTACTTTCATCATCTTTCAGCGAAATCCAATTATTTGCCCTGAAAGGACATGCGAAGGCCTTTGTAGGAGGTGACCTGGAAGATCAAATCATTTCCTTTGGGAGGGACCCCCGGTCAGTTGCCATGTTGGTGGACACTGCCTAGACTCTCCATGACCCTTTCAAAATAGGTACCTGACCCCATTATTTAGGGTAATGACTCCATTTTTAAAGGGTCATTGAGACTCTAGGTGGTCTTTTTGTTGAGGGTGCACCTTTTGTAGGTTTGTCCGAAGGGGCCGAAAGGAAACCATGTATAGGGTCCACTTTGAGACGAATGAGAGGATTGTCAACAAGACTTAGTTTGAAACCGGGGAGGGCGGGAATCCTCATCCCCTCTTCCTCCACATCCCGGGTGCTGGGTGCACTCAAGGGAACATAGCTGGTTCCTAAGATTCCTGTCGGGGCGTTTCCCTTTGGTTGGAGCTTCCCTTTTCGCCGTTGGGTTCGCGTGGGATTGGGAAGCCCTTGTGGGCGACCGGGTTTCAGGTTCCATGGAGGGGAGTGAATCAACCAACACGCAGTGTTTTGTTATTTCTTTGGTTCGGGCTAGTGACTAGTGGGGAGAGGCATGTATCCCTTTCAAAGTCAACGTGTGATAGTGATAAATATTGTCTAGTTTTGCTTAAGTGAGATGGGCATATGGGTATGGGTCAAAATTAAACCGTGTTTCCATGTGCAGGGTTCCATTTTGGGTACCTTTTGTTTACCCACAGCCATATGTCACCGGTTGAAACGACCCGAAGTGGTTGGGAACTTGCGAGTGCCCCAGCTGACGAGGCAAGTGAACCACACACACACACACCATGGTGAATGAAAAGGGGGCCATACTGTGGATGGACGAAATCCATTTCGCACCACTTCGAAACCACGGTTGAAACCATAAGGTTCGTTGGTATTTGCAGGGGAATCGAATCATTCTAGGGTTTCTTGGGTGGTGCGAAATGGATTTCGCAACCATCCAGAGTATCTAAGGCGCTGCTTATGGACGACCAATGCCAGTAGCAAGACTGTGCTAACATGAAAGTCTGAAAGTTCAGCATCATGATCGCGAAGAAAGGGAGTGGCTTGTCTACTTCAGTGGGAGGTTCTTGCCACTCATGATGTTCTTCGGTCGTTCATGCGCGGCGTTTACTGCATGGAGGCTGATATACTGATCATGGCTGCCGATTGGCTCCATACGTGGGAATCTGGTGGTTTTGTGCTCCTCCTTCTTGGCCTCTTGAAGTGAACAACCTCTGGGTCCCTTGCAGTGAGCAGTTCGGGGCTCTCCAAATTTCATTCGCCGCTCGGGCAACTGTGAGGATGTCGATGGACCCCGGCCATTGATACTAGGGCAGCCCAACCCCCTTCGAATCCGCCTGTGGATTCGTCTTGGAACGTCAAAGCAAGGCGCCAAAATGGAGCCTTCATAATGAGAGCGAGGGAGTGATCTCCAAGAGCCCTTGTCGCTTCCCAGGGAACCCTCAGGGTATTTTCCAAAGCCCCCCAAACGCTGCCCTGAGAATCAGGCATCAGAGGCTGGGCAATCCCCAAACCAGTTCCGGGACCCAAGAAATCTGCAGATCACTACATACGGGACTGCATTTTTTCACATTTGTTTGACATTTGGGGTGTGTAACCACCACATGTGGATGTGTGTGTGTGTGTGTTTTTTGAAGTCACCGTTTTCACCTTGGTTAAAAGAGAAACCAACATGAATGCCGAAATTGGGGCTCCAAGCCCCCCAAAAGTAGAATCAGTGGCTTTCTGTTGCCCTTCCAATCCCCCCAAAAGCCCCCCCCCCCAACGAAAAAACAAGAGGCTCAGGATGTAGACGTTTTTTTTCCGCGCCCACCAAAAAAGAAACAGGACAGCTTAGGTAGACACCGTGGACCCAGTTTTTCCACGACACCCCTGGCGCCAGGCGAGGCGCCCACCGCCATTTGGCAGGCGGCGGCGCTCCACGCCAAGGCGGCGGCGGCGCGGCTCGGGCTGAAAGGCGGCGATGTGGCGGCGGCGGGGGCGCAGGCGGCGGCGCTGGCGCTGGCGCTGGCGAAGCCCTCGGCGAATCTGCTGGAGGAGGCCAAAGAGGCAGATGGGACAGGACGCTGGTGTCATGTTTTTTCTGTTCTTTTCCCTTTTTTGGGGGAGGTTATGGTTGTTGTTGGGAAACATTCTACATTTTTGCTTATTGTGGTTTAGTGGTCAGAATCCAACCACTGAACTGCTACAATTTGAATTTTTGCTCCCCTTCCAACGTCAACCACGAGATGGGACAGGGCGATCCGTCAACTTCAGCTGGTTGGACCTCACCCCGTTTGACTCTGAGATGATTGGCAGTACCCCCTATACCCCTCATATAGTGGGCCACGCAGTGGCCAGGGGTTTAGGGAATTGACTCACCCAAACCCAACAATGAAAATCTTGTGGATATTGGCAGAGGATGTCCCCTTTTGGCAGCCCTTCCTTTTTTTGGTTCCAGGTGAAATTGTAGAAAAGTAGCCCTGCAACATATTCCGAGCCTCCGAGCCTCCATGCCCCCCCACCCCACCCTGCGAGGCGGCCCTGGCGGCCGCCGGGCACGGCGAGGCGGGCGCCGCGGCGGCGGCCGCCGCGGCCGCGGAGGCGGCGTCGCTGGTGGTGCCGAAGGAAGCGCAGCTGGCGGCGGCCAAAGCGGCGACAGGGAGCGGGGGCAAGCTGACGCGGCAGCAGGCGGCTTGAAGCGGGGAGGATCCCAGACCTCTGGTCTGGTTTTTTGAGGGGGGGAGGGGATCCCAGACAGGGCGGTGGGGCGGGGGGTCCCTCACTGGGCAACGGGATTTTGGGGGGCCCGTGACCCCCCCTCTGCTGGTGCCCTTTCTCCAACTGTTTTTTCTTTAGGGGGGGGTTCCTTTGGTCTCATTTGTCTTTGAAGGAGGGTTTCCCTGTAGAATTGTAAAATCAACTGCCGAAAAGAGTGCCGTTGTTTCCCTATGGCCACGGGGGGTCTGGCGGATGGTTACTGGGTGCTACTGCCAGCAAGCCCTTTTGGAGGATGTTTTTGGAAAATGACTTCACTATTTGAAAGATTTTGTTTTATAGCGAGCTCGCCGATTCAGTTAATAAAACGAACAAAAGCTAGGATAAAGCTCCTTGACTTGGAGATTCCTTAAACGCTTTGCAAATCTCGTAAAGTTTGCAGACGGTGTTCAACGAATGTGTACTTGTTTTGTGTATATTTGTTTGTGATTTCACAGATATAAGTTCACTTGTAATTCGGCACATGTATTCTCAGTGCATCCCAGCACACAAGTAAATGGTAGCACTGGCTCACGGAGTCTCACACCCCGTACTTTTGGGAAAGACGGCTTTTGCGGCAAACGGCCAAGCGACTCAGAAAGTGAGGAAAACACAGGACACTAGACACTTGCCATAAAAGTTTAGGTAGGAAACCTTCTGTTCTGGGTGGGTTTCAGGGCAATTCACATGGGAACATTCCGACGGGCTCGTAAACAATCCTTTGGGGGTGGGTTTCCTTTTGAACCACCACTTAGCCCTAATTTTCAGAATGGCCCTGGGCTCAAAGTGTAGAAACCTTTCTTTAGCGGGGCGAGCCCTTCCATGTTCGATACAACCTACCAAAAGAACAACAAAAGTTCGAAGGCGGAGACTGCTCTTTTTATTTAAAGTCAAAACATGTCTAAGGAAGATTTCAAAAAGATATGTTTTTCTTAAAAGAAAGAGATACACCACTTGCCTAGCTTCTCCCACTTTAACACGCCAAGCTGCTTTTTTGGGGTCGGGTGCTGGATGCCTTGCGCGTTTCCTTCGAGGCGGTGGTGAAGATCAGCTTGATCGCGCAGCTGGCGGGGCGCGCGGCTCAGCTGGCCGGCATGAGCCCCGAGGAGATGGCGGCGCCTTGGGATCAAAAGTCGTCCCCAGAATTCGTTCCCCTCTGTTTTTTTTAGTTTTGCTTTTTTTTTTTTTGGGGGGGGGGCGTTAGTTGTTTGTTCTGTTTCTTCTTCTTTGTTTTGTTTTTTTGGGGGTTCCCTGTGTTTTCCAGTAACCAGGCAAAAAAATATAATTCAAAAAAAAAGGCTGGGGTCCTAATTCCAGCCAAGAGGTCTAGGGGTAACTTCCAGCCATTTAGCCGGCATTTTTTCAACAACCGGATCTGTTTCCCTGGGTTTTTGGTGGTTTTCTAGAAAGAGTCGGATCCCTGGATAGTGGTAGCTTCCATTTCCATTCTTTCCAGGGATTCATCTTTAAGAAACCATCAAAAACCCAGGGGAAACTGCCGGTGTTTGAAAAGAACGATGGTTGAAATGAACGATGGATCTCACCTGGAACCCGTCCTGCTACTGTGGATGGTTGCGAAATCCATTTCGCACAACCCAAGAAGCCCTAGAATGATTCGATTCCCCTGTAAATACCAACAAACGTTATGGTTTTACATGGTTTCAAAGTGGTGGAGGATTTTGTCCATCCACAGTAGGGCGTGCCCCTGGATTCCAGTGGAACCCGTCCTCTTGAGGGTACCCCATCTTGAGAAGAACACCTATATGAAACCGGCATGGGACGATCGGATGTGTCGTTCATTTTCCCAGAGGTTTTGTTCAGGAGCACGGTCTCAACAGGAATTTGATACAGGCTCGCATGAGATCTGCGCTGACTATATCAAGCTCACCTCGAGGGAAAGCTGGGCTTGGAAGTTTCTTAATTCAGGTTGGTGACTTATAGCCCTCCTGCGGGTCAACGCGGAACCAACGAAGACAATCCTCCCCATGACTGCGTGTTGGAGAGTACTTGGGGTTTCGAACATGAGAAAACAAGAGAGTACCAGTCGTTCGGGGGTGCTGGTACGGTAAGCTGATTTTGGGGGGGTTCCCCTTTTTGTATTACTTTTTGCCTAAGTTTGAAACTCGCCGGTTTCCCCCTGAACTGTCATTGAAGCATACCATTTAACGAACAACACTCCCAGTTACAAGGACATGTTCAAGTGTTGAAGTATGGAGGTTACACATAATATATATATATATACTTTATGTCAGGGGTACTGCCTTACTAGCAAGCCTGTAACGGTGGCGTACAAGCATCCGTACCTTCAACGTCCATACTTGAGCATGCCAGTTTCAACTGAAACAAAGGGAACCACTCAAGAAGCCCAGAGAGAACCGCCTCGAAAAAGACCTCCAGTGGTGCCCGTTTGTCTTTTTGGAGGGGTGGGGGTTCCCTTTAAAGTCAGCTGCCCAAAAGAGTCTAAAGAGTGCCGACGTGATTCTTCCCGCTGGACATTTAGTTCTGTGGAGAAAAGGACAGCTCCTGGGCAAACCACAGGATTTGCCACGCTAAGAATACCACAGGACTAGCTCTAGTCCGCCCAAAAAGCAAAGGCACCATGGCACGTTTAATCGGCTCGACAAGCAACCCGAACCATGGATTCCAACAGCATGGTCTGTTTTTTGGCCACCGCACACTTTTTGCCGAGCGCTCCCATCCGAAATCCGAGGTGGTGATGGGCCTCGAGGTGGGTGAAGCCTTGCCCAAGTTCGATGCCCACGATGGGCCCAAGCCCATGGCGGAGGAGTGGGCGGTTACCCAAAAGGCTTCGGGGCCATAAACATGTGGCGGTGGGTCAAACCCAATGGTACCATTTTGGGGTAGGTGAATTCATTTCAGAACCTATTGTAGCGGGGATTGGGATGTTCACTGGGGGTACGGGCTTTTGACCCTTTGCCATGTGGAGGTCCTTCTGCTGAGATGTTTGTTAGGTACGCCCCTCAAGCATAGGTGTCCTTTTTGGTGGTTTTGGTAGAAAAATAGAGGGCGATTCCTGGTTTACCTGGTGGTTTAACATCTACCAGGGCCATCTATTTCCCGTAAAAGGACCCCGTTACGCCCCCCAAGGTTTTCTTTGGTGCATTTTGCTTGGATGTTAGGACTTTAACTTTTTGCCAGCTAATGGGTTTTCGATTAAACCACTAAAAGTTAAACTTTTAGCAGGGGAGCAGAAAGCAACCGAGTTTTCACATGGAACCTGGTTTCCCAGCTTCGCCCCTGAGGACGCCACTATGGCCGCGCTCAGGGCAGCCCATCAGTTGCTCTCTCGGCGATTCGGGGAGGGCACCAGCGCAAGGCTCATGGCCCCCTTTCCTGGCATTCCTGGCACTTCCCTGCCAAGATGTCTCATACCCTACCTAGGTCCCCCAGTAGCGCCCTTTTGCCAACTTCTTTGGGGGAGGGTTCTCCTACTAAAGTAGACTACAGAAAAAAGGTTACCCTACCTCTCTACTGGAGGACCTAGCTACCCAGGTGAAGATTTTCTTGATTCGGCCAAATCCGGCTGAAGCGGTTTTCCGGGAAGGCCTTGAGTCCTTCCAGTGTCTAACAGGTCCCTTGCCGCCTAGACTGTCGCCCTTTTGCCTGAGCCTTGGATGGACATGGATGGGACCCCAAACTCATGACGTGTGCACGTGGTTCCGCTGAGGTTACCCCTTACAAATGCCACAGTTCCTCAAGAATCGATGGATCACCAAGGATGTTTACTGCCCCAGCCAGCGGAACCGGCACAAATTCATATATTGTTTGCGCCAAAACACTTCGGGGGAGAGACCTGGCAATTTGCCGTTTACGTTCTCCACCTGGAATATCCTTACTTGTCACTGGACCAGACCCGTGCGAACTTAGGCGCGTCATCGCAAACCATCTTTGGAGTTCTATGAGCAAGTGAGAGCCCCAACATGGTTCACGGGAAATTCTTGCTCAACAATAAGGCCCCCCCGTTCAAGAGCCCCTTTTACAAAGCTTCTGAGGAATTTTCTAGGGCGGGATTCTGATGTAGGACAAAAGGCAAACTTGGGTCCCCAAGTTCACTCCACGTGTTCGATAAACTCCAAGGGCCATCTGACCATCCACTTAGAAAATTGCCCCCCGGAGCTGGGCCCAGAGACCAGGTTCAGTTCAGGGCCTTGTGGCTCATTGGTTTGGATCCTTGTCCTCAGACCTTGTGAGCGTGCCTGGTTTCCCGGCCGCAAGTCAAGTCGTTTTGGGGCAATGGCGGCAATGCTGTCATGGTGTCTGTTGCTGGAAGCGGAGAAAGTCAGAAACCGGGGTTGGTTTCCTTTGCCACTTCGAGCGTGCCTGCGATGGCAAAGCAACAGGCTCAGTGGATGTCAGGAATTAGTCCCCTTAGAACTATGGAATGAACCTACTCAAGTATGTTGATCATCCAAATGCTCACAAAAGCAGCAGATGCTGATAATTTCCAGGACGTTGTCTTGGGGTGCGTGTCTTAGACGCCTTTCTCCTCTTGAAAGCTCCTCCTGTGGACAGCCCCCTCATAGCCATGGCTCATCCAAAGGGACTAAAGGCCCTTCTCTTTCCAGAGGTGCATTTTGCTTAGATGTTAGGACTCTAACTTTCTGCCAACTAACGGGCCTTCGTTTAAACCACTAAAAGTGTTTAACACTTGTAGCAGGGCTTCGCAGATTTCGCAACCGAGCAAGAATTTCTTTCTGGCTTCGATCCGTCGATCCTGGTTTTGGCCCTTTCGCTCGCGGCCCAAGCCACAGGCTGGGCTTCACCTTGAAGCAGCTGGAGCCCGTGGCGGTGCACGCCGCCGCGGGCGCGGCTGTGACCGCTGGCAGGAACGCGTCCGGGGCAACCACCAAAGGTGGGTTTGTCATTTGTTTTTGCGAGGACCCACAAATTGGTGGGTTTTCCCTTTGGTTTCTCTAGGAAAGCACAAACAATGCACAAAATTGTGGGTTTTCCATGGTTGGACACCAAAAGGAAGACCACAAAAAAGGGGTACCCTTTAAAAAAGCCACTCCCAGGTTGAGCATCCAGTCTAGGCACCTGATGTCTCACTTGGGTGGCAAAATTAGTCACCGCCAGGATTTTCACTGCAGGTTTTCGTGCATGTTTGCATTTACCAGTCCATTTTCAGAATCTATCTTTGACCCACACCCACTTGCCTAAAGCTGTCCGCAAAAGGGATGCCCCACTGAAACGAGACATCGGGTTTATCAATCAACCAGGAGTTTATTGATCAGGGAGTCCTCTTCCTCACTTGCCTAAAGCAAAATCGACCTGTTGCCCTTCTAGTTCACCGTTTTTGTTCCATTTTGAGTGGCCCCAAAAGGTCAACAAGCTTGTTTTTTGGGGGTCCTTTGGGCAGCTGAGATGTTCAAAGTTTACCTTTCTGCTGAGTTGACCCTTGATTCTCCACAACAAGCGGCATATCGAGTCACTTCTTGAAGGCGAGGTTTTGATTGTGACTCATTTGCATCACTTGCCCCGAGCGGCTTGGAACCTGGAAGTTCCGGGCCATTCCGGGCCCGCTTGGCTAGGGCCCTTTGATGAAAACGGGCTTTGATTGTGACATATTGGGGCACGTCTTGCTGCAAGTTTCGAGGCAAATTGTTTGGAACAATTGAACTTAGCTATCTTCTGTAATGCTTGTAGATACCCCTTTCATATGCGCTTTTGGGGAAATGACGCCAGGCTTGCTGTTCTTCATACCCCTCTTCCAAAAGGGATATGTACCCGTGGCAAAGTGGATTGGCGACCAGGGAGCCAAAGGGTATGGACAAGGGGTATAGGCTTTGTCAACTGATTTGTATATGGTTCATTAGGCACATTTGCCACAACCAGCGGGCTTGCTGAGTTGTCCATGCCCTGGTGGAACGCTTGGTGATGTTGACCGCTGACTCTCACACTACTCATTAAAAAAAAAAGGATACTGCCCTAACATAATGGGGTGATTTCCCATGTTTAGCATCATTTTGAGTGTCCTGACGTGCCTCACGTGCTTCCACTGGATACTCCACCAGGATCTTCTTCATGAACGCGCAGGAGATGGCGGACCTGGCCATGTCGGCAGTGCTGGTGGCCACCAACAAGTTGCCCAAGGAGGTGGGAACCGAGTTGTGCAAAAGCTCGGGTCCTCTTCCCCATTTTCTTGGCATGTATTTTAGCTTTTTTTTGTCTTTTTTGTAGGGAGGAGGCGGCGGCAACAGACACACTCTTTTGCTATCGTAGCAAGGCTTGGGAAGTCCCTAATATGCGAAGTCGCCAGTCTAGTCCGCAATAGTCTGCCTATCTATGGCGAGCTCATCGACTGGGGGAAGACGAGCTCACTACCAATGTAAGTGCTTTTCTTGGGTGATCCAACAATTCCGGTAGGAATTGTTGTGTCATTTTTTAAAGTTTGCTGACAAGCATCAACATCAATTTTTGCAGGAAATCCTCCATCCCCGCTTCCAGAAATTCCCTAGTGCATTCAAGGGCTGAAAGGGGACCTTTTAGCTGGTTCTCAAATCGCTTTAAGCCAGCTTTTTTGAAGTCTTGTGCCTCCCTGATCCCGGAAGTGGCCAGTGGCTTGGGGAAAAACCAGGGACCCTACCACCCACTCAAAGGTTAGGGGTCCTATTTAGGCAAATTAGGGTCAAACAAAGCCTCAATGGGTTAATGTCTCAGCAGAGGTTTGCAAAGCCCTGCTTCGCGCCAATGCAGTCTCGAGATCCCTGCCAGACTGGATGGTGCGATTTCCTAGTTTGGGCCGGAGGGGGTGACAAATTTGAAATTGGGGATTTGTGGTCAACTGTGGCTGGACGATATTTACTTTTGCTATTTGTTGCCTATTTGTTGTTCCTTCGGTTCTCTTTTTGACAGGCAACCGTTATGTTTGTTGCAAGGGTTCAGATCGGTCTGACCAAGACATTGGTGGATTCTAGGGCCAACTTCTGTGATGCCAAGGACACTCACTTTATGGGGAGCTAAGGAGACGCAATTGCTAGTATAAGGGGCCGAACAAATACAGCAGATTGTGGAGGTGCCACAATCATAAGAAAATGAAGTAGACCGTAATGATATAGACCCTTATTATATTGTCCACCAACAAAGTACCAACTACTTTTCCTCCCCCTGCTAGGAACCTGCAAGTCTCAAACAGCTCACAAGAATCGGAAAACCCACGTGGTTTCCGTTTTAAACCCAAAGAGGGTACGCAAACAAGAAGCGAAACAGGACATGGTAGGATAACCCCTGTAAACAAGCCCTGGTAGTTTAGGCACACAGTTGTTCCCCAAACCTTTGAAACTTTCCTCACTCCTTGAGTTCCTGGACAAGACATACTTAGTACTAATTTGGAGTCTCTGTGGTCAATCAACTCTGGCAGGCAGCCATTTTGTGGGGTTCGCTGTGGGTAGCATAAGGGTTCTTTGAAACACACAAAAAGTGAGTGGTTTTTGGGCATAAAGCTTTTGTTGGATCCCTATAAAAGCTGCATACAGTGGGTCATTCCTTTACTTACTTGTACTCAGTAAGGAATGACTTTCCGGGTTTTGGGAATGAACCGGAGGGGATTCCCTGAAAGGAAGCCACAAGGGGCCGTTCCCTCATTCCCTGGTAGCTGTCCTTTCTGTATAAATTGTAAGGGGCACACGCAAAAGCCTTTTTGTATCTACGCCGGCGGTACTGGGTAGAATACGTCTTGGGCCAAAATGGACTGTGGGAAGATCAATATCATTGTGAGGCAACAGCTCAGTTTTTCAAAGCCGACCTTTTGACCTTTGGGTTTCTCTGATTTGGTCCATGTTTATTGGGGCCAAGTTTCCAAGAAGCCATGCAAGGGTTCCCCTTGAGGCCCACCCAAAACACCAGCTCTTTTAGAGGATTCCCTAACCCGCAAGTTTGCTCTGGTTTTATGTATACCCACAAAATTTTACCAAGCAGCCCATTGGTCTGAAGGCCTCACCAGCTTGGGGTGGGTCCGGTCGCCAGGACAGCGCCCTCTTGGCCGCCGCCGCCGCGGGGCTGGGCGCCGCGCTGGGCGCCGAGGAGGGCGGCGCCGTGGGCTTCCGCCAGACCAAGGCGGCGGCCAGGGCGGCGCACCTGGGACGCGTTTCGCGCGAGAGAGGCTTTGGCACCGCTTGGTCCCAACCATAGGTGGCCCTTTTTGGTCCTTTTTTGCTTCAAAAAGAGAAGGCAGTTCCTGGTTTACCTGGTGGCTCCATCATCTACCAGGGCCATCTATTTTCCAAAAAGGACACCTATGCTCCCAACCGGGTCAGCGGCGGTCCCTCCAAATCCCTTTGTGCTTCAAAGATTGTGTTCCCCTATGTGGGCCTGGTCTTGACATAGGGGTAATCTTCCGCGCTTTCCGGTTGGCTTCCTTCAAGCCAAGCTGTGGGCTTGATTTTCTATTAAAGACCGTTCGGTGGTATGTCCAACCAATTTTGAGGTGGCTCCCTACTAAATGAGTCATCGCCATATTGCCCGAACATGTTTCACTGTTTGCCTTTCGTGGGAACTATAACCCCCCCAGTTTTCCACATGTGTGTTGGCATATGTGTCAGGGTTCCTGACTTACCCTAGGATGGTTTCGATCGCCGTGGAATGTACATTGAGGCTTGGGGAAGTAGAGGGAAGTAGAGGGAACCCAGCAGTGCCCTTTCACCAACTTTTTTGGGGGGAGGGTCCCCCTACAGAAATAGGCTACAGAAAAAGAAGTTGGTACTCTTAGTCTAACCTCTCTACTGGAGGAACTAGAATCAAACATTGCCCTGAGTGCTGGAAAAACAGTTGACCGAGGCAGCGGGCAGCCGCCCAGCTGCTGCTTTCCGAGCAACGGGCCGCTTGGTCAGTTGAATGGGCATGGGCGGTTCAGGTTGCAAGGGGTTTCCCGTGGATTAATCTAAGGGCCCCTGGATGTATGGATGGATGGATGGATGGATGGATGGATGGATGGATGGATGGATGGATGGATGGATGGATGGATGGATGCAAGGATGCAAGGATGCAAGGATGCAAGGATGCATGGATGCATGGATGCATGGATGCATGGATGCATGGATGCATGGATGCATGGATGCATGGATGCATGCATGCATGCATGGATGCATGGATGGATGCATGGATGCATGGATGCATGGATGCATGGATGCATGGATGCATGGGAGCATGGCTGCCTGGCTGCCTGGGTGCATGGATGCGTGGATGCGTGGATGCGTGGATGCGTGGATGCATGGATGCATGGATGCATGGATGCATGGATGCACGGATGTACGGATGCACGGATGCACGGATGCACGGATGCACGCATCCACGGATGCACGGATGCACGGATGCAGGGATGCACGGATGCACGGATGCGCGGATGCACGGATGCACGGATGCACGGATGCACGGATGCAGGGATGCACGGATGCAGGGATGCAGGGATGCAGGGATGCAGGGATGCAGGGATGCATGGATGCATGCATGCATGGATGCATGGATGCATGGATGCATGGATGCATGGATGCATGGATGCTTGGATGGATGGATGGATGCATGGATGCATGGATGCATGGATGGGTGAGGTACGGTCCAGTGAGTTTTACATCCCCTTCCCCTTTGTGCTCGGCGTTTCCCAGTGAAAATGGTCAACCCCTTAACTCCCAAAGCATAGATTCACTGAACGGGGGCAGAACGAACTTGCACTTGCCCATTTGATCGGATCCCTTTACTTGAATTATTTTGGGGGCTCAACCGTGCACAAGTGGATACCAAATGGTGCATTGATTGTGTGACCATTTTGATATATCTCGACCATTTTTTGCAAAGGGGTAACGGTAAAGGGGGTATATGGGTGCGTGTGTTTCTGTTTTCTAAAGGTATCCTTGCTCAGCTGGCTTAGAGTCAAAGGGACACCAACCGCAAAACCACAATATATACATATATATATAATATGTATGTATATGTATATATATATATATTTTTGGGGGGGTTCTCTGTTTGGACACGCCCATGCCTTATGCGCCCATGCCTTATGCGCCCATGCCTTATGCCTTGTCTACACTTTTGGCCGCGAAAGCTGTGCCATGCCTTGATGGCATGCCTTGATGGCATGCCCTAGCCCGACCATGGTGTTGATTCTCTTCTGGAGCGTTCAATTTTGAGGTAGGGGTGTGTGCCCACAGTTGTCGACCTGAATCACTGAAGGGCTCATTCGGCGACCGTATGCCAACTTTTAACAATGGAAACAATGTGTGTTATCGGTTTCCCTGAATGTTAGAAGGACACCACAAACAAGTCTATCCTACAGGTTGCCCGTTTTTCCCAAAGCAACTTCTCGTTTTGGGACAAGATCCTGCTTGGGGAGGCGATCGGCCAAAATGGGAAGCTTCCTTTTGCTTGCCACCCGCAAAACCAAACACATCCGCACACATCCGTAAAAATAGTTTAATATATCTTGGTGGCTCCCAGCCTTCCCCTTAGCTTGCTAGCCTTTTAGTGTTTAGTGGTGGTTGCCATTTAACCCGCTAAAAGTTAAACTTTTAGCGGGGGATCGAAGGGCAGCCCATATACTATATATATATATATATGCACAGGCTTGGCATCACCTCCTTGGCCGGCTTTGGTTCAACACAGAGGCCGCCCGCCTGGCCGCTTTGGCGGCGGGCCGCTCCGCCGGTCGCCTCGCCTCTGCCGAGAAGAAGGAGATTTCGGCGGTGCGGAAGGAGGCGGCTGAGGCGGCCGACGCCTGGCACGAGCTTGCGGGCCTTTGGTTGCCGCGGTCCTTTTGCCGCCGCTTTTGGTATGTGCCTTAAAGGGGCGGGGTATTTCTGAAGTGGTCAGTAACCATGGCTATAACCCACTTGGGAGACTTATAACCACGGTAAGTGGGTTATAGCCATGGTTACTAACCACTTACTAAGTAGAATGCCCCTTTAAGCCATGGGGATTGACGGTCAAAAGGTCTTGTAAATGGGACCACTAGGGAAACCACAGTGATGATCATTCCCACTAGGGAAAGTTACCCATGGTCATGTTGGGGCCAGGAATGATCAACCTTCATGTGGGTGTGGCTGCAAATCATAGAGAAGGAGGGGGTTCCGGGGGGTGGGGGCGGTCTGTTCCGCGTGGCTCCGGTGCCGGTCTTCGTGTTTGAAGTATTTCGGTCGATTGACGGGATTATACTCTGGTATTGGGATTTGATGGGGAAAGACGTTCTTTGGTTTGAACTTCTTTTTGGTCTGTTAAACATCAAAAGGAGATCTATTTTGGTTTAGGAGGAACCCTATAGGAGGTGGATGCATTGAATGTCGTTCTGACAATTTTTCGGTTGACCGCAGGGGGACAACCTTCGAATGTTGCCCTCTGAACATCGCCTGACATATTTCGGTTGACGTCCCTTTCTGCTGACCTTCCACCCTAAAGCCGAAGGGGAACCACTTTCGGATCTTGCCCTCACATCGCCAATTGCGCAGCAAAAGGTGTTTCGATCCGAAAGTGGGGCAAGCGAAAAGCCGTGGCAGGTGACGGTGAGGCAGCAAAAGCCACGGTTTCAATCGCCTCCCGAAAGCCATGCGCCCGGGCCGAGGTCGCCGCGGGCCTCGCCGCGGGGCTCCAGGCCTTCGCCGCGGAGCAGGCGGCCTGCGACGCCGCGGAGCTCGCGGCCTCGGAGGCCAAGGCCTACGCCGCGCGAGGCGAGTCGGCGAGTCGCGGGACGCGCTTGGCCGCCCGTTGGCCGCTTGGAGCTGTGGGGAGACCGGGGGATGATGGGGAGGTTTGTTTTAGTTTACTTGTTCTGTTTGTTGTTGTTTTATTTTTCTTTGGGGGTGGGGGAGGCTCTTTTTTGTGGGGAAAGCGGTGAACGCCGGTGAAGATGCAAAGATATGTTTGAAAGCATGGGTTCCTTTTTGGGGAAGGAGCTGGGAAAAGAAAGCAAGCGATTGATGAAGTTCTGTTTTGGGGACACATGGGAAACCGCTGGAAGAGGGAGTGGGGTTAACGTTGGAAACAGAGAGAGACCTTTTTGGGGAAGCATGGGAAGATATAGAGGGGCCCTCTAAAAGAGGCTTCTGCACTCCTAGGGTGCCCCACCCAATGGGTTGTGCTGCCACTGCCGATTGTATTTCCCCGCCGCTTGAAGTTGGGGGAATGGGTGGTTTTGTGGTTCGGCGGTTACGGCGAATCGTTTTTATTCGCTTCAAATGGAAGGAGCTCAAATCCCCCAAGCTACCAAATTAGGCTTTCCCTGATTAAAAGGAGGCGATTGGGCCAGTCAAGAAGGCATCCAAGTTCCAGCTGATTTTGAGGATTCCCTAGTACACCGGGTAGTTCTTGAATGGATTATTTTAAGCGGCCCTTTTCGGCCAATTGGCGACAGCAAAATTGGCCTTGGAGCTTCGGACAAAGCAAAGGAATGGGCTTGTCTTATGGGTCGGAACCTTCAGACACTGGGTGCTCCCAGAATTCCCCATGTGCGTGTGTGTGTGTGTGTGTGTGTGTGTGTGTGTGTGTGTGTGTGTGTGTGTGTCTGTGTGTGTCTGTGTGTGTCTGTGTGTGTCTGTGTGTGTCTGTGTGTGTCTGTGTGTGTCTGTGTGTGTCTGTGTGTGTCTGTGTGTGTCTGTGTGTGTCTGTGTGTGTCTGTGTGTGTCTGTGTGTGTGTCTGTGTGTGTCTGTGTGTGTCTGTGTGTGTCTGTGTGTGTCTGTGTGTGTCTGTGTGTGTCTGTGTGTGTCTGTGTGTGTCTGTGTGTGTCTGTGTGTGTCTGTGTGTGTCTGTGTGTGTCTGTGTGTGTCTGTGTGTGTCTGTGTGTGTCTGTGTGTGTCTGTGTGTGTGTGTGTGTGTCTGTGTGTGTGTGTGTGTGTGTGTGTGTCTGTGTGTGTGTGTGTGTGTGTGTGTGTGTGTGTGTGTGTGTGTGAGTGTGTCTGTGTGTGTGTGTGTGTGCGTGTGTGTGTGTGTGTGTGTGTGTGTGTGTGTGTGTGTGTGTGTGTGTGTGTGTGTGTGTGTGTGTGTGTGTGTGTGTGTCTGTTGTGTGTGTGTGTGTGTGTGTGTCTGTGTGTGTGTGTGTGTGTGTGTGTGTGTGTGTGTGTGTGTGTGTGTGTGTGTGTGTGTGTGTGTGTGTGTGTGTGTGTGTGTGTGTGTGTGTGTGTGTGTGTGTGTCTGTGTGTGTGTGTCTGTGTCTGTGTGTCTGTGTGTGTGTGTCTGTGTGTGTCTGTGTGTGTGTGTGTCTGTGTCTGTGTCTGTGTGTGTCTGTGTCTGTGTCTGTGTCTGTGTCTGTGTCTGTGTCTGTGTCTGTGTCTGTGTGTGTCCGTGTGTGTCCGTGTGTGTGTGTGTCTGTGTCTGTGTCTGTGTCTGTGTCTGTGTCTGTGTCTGTGTCTGTGTCTGTGTCTGTGTCTGTGTCTGTGTCTGTGTCTGTGTCTGTGTCTGTGTCGGTGTCGGTGTCGGTGTCGGTGTCGGTGTCTGTGTCTGTGTCTGTGTCTGTGTCTGTGTCTGTGTCTGTGTCTGTGTCTGTGTCTGTGTCTGTGTCTGTGTGTGCGTGCGCATTTAAACTTGGGCACAACGTGCCACAGCCGCCAAGCATCTTTCCAGATGACCTGGGGCCATGCCGTGTTGGCCAGTGTGTATTTTGATAATGGGCCATAGTTTTGCAATTTTACAGTTCGATCCCCACGCCCCTCACAGCCTTCGAGCGTCAAGGAACCAAAGGTCACTCTACAGCTGAGTTCCTAAGCATGTGCGCAAACAAACGCAGTCTGAGGGTTGAGCTTGCAACCCCGACCAAAAACGCCTGGATAAATGGAACACTTAAGATGATCAGTGCAAATGCCTGTCCAACTGAGCAGTTGTGCGATTCAGGCTTGCTTTGCATGTCAACAGGGGCCGAGGCCCCTGTTGACAAACCCCGGACCACCATCACGATGAAGACGGCTTTGGGTCAGACATTGCTCAGAGCTTGCACGTTGCTTTCGCTGATGCCACAAACTTGCGCCAAAGGACAACCACGTGTCTAATCTCCTATAGAACTTTTAATATGACCAATTTGTTATATAGAACCCGTTCAACGAGTCACGCAACAAATAACCCCAAACACGAACGGCGCTCCCTCAGATTGATGCCGGCGGCCTTGGTTTTTTCGCCTGGAAGCCAGTTTTTTAGTGGAACCCATTTCCCTGTTCAGCCCCAGGGACGCTTGGGACAACATGGCGCCTGGGAGGCATCAAAAAGCGTCCACCTCCTCCGGCGCCAAAGAAAGACTTCGGCGACTTGTCCTCGCGAGCTTTAGTCGAGGTCGGCCGTTTCGCTGGAGGGCCCAACATGTTGGGGCTGTTCAGAGGCATCCTTCGAGTGAAACGCAAAGGGCTCCCTTTCTACAGGATCTCACTTCCTTTATACTTGTTGGGAAGACCATCTTAGTGGTAAATAAAGAGTTGGATTTTGTTTGGGCCATCCGCTCGGGAAGTGAGGGCTATAGTGGCTCAATTTGATAGGAATTGTGGATTGGGATTAGTCCACTCTTCTTTTCCAGCAGCCGATGTTGGGACTGTGGCCCAGAGACCAGCTCATTCAGGTCCATGCTGTTCTCGTGGGCGCAAGAGCAACTCCAGGCCTGCTTGCACGAAGAATTGAAGTGAAGCTTTTGCCATTTTCTGGAAGCCCCAGTGAGGCACACTAAACAGCTTACACCCCATCTGTGAAAACCTTTGGTTGTGCGGCGGTGAGTAATGAGCTGCGGGTGTTCCACATTCTCGCCATTTTTTGCCTCTTGCTTGGCTTGCGGGCCAGCCTTGGTTAGGGATTGTTTGCTTTAAGCCGCTGGGGTTGGTCGGTGGGCCCACCATACTCAGTAAATCAACCTTTGCTAGGCTCTCTTTGAGAGAATTGGTCTTGCATGTTTGACGTTCACTCAACATGCACCAGAAATGACCATATTGTTTGTGCGGGGGGTGCCATATATCTCCGTATATAGATCATTGTTTTTTGGACGCTGTGCGCGCTCCGCAGGTCAGGTAGGAAGTTAGACTCGCCGCATGGGAGTGTCACTTTTTGGCCGCCGCGAGCACTGGAACATGAAGCGGCCGGCAGAGGCTGGCGATGCGACCGAGGCCCAAGATGTGGGCGAGGTGCGAAGGACAAATTAGGAGAGGTAGACCAGCGCCCTAGCGGGTGCATACAGGGTACACAACGAGGGTACCCACCCACACGTTCGTGGATCGGTGGTTAGAACCTGACGCACGAAACGGAAGCTAAACACAACATGGCGGACAAAATTTTGCACCACCTGAGAAACCCAGGAATGATTCGATTCCCTTGCAAATGCCAACAAACGTTATGGTTTCAACCATAGTTTCTTAGGTGGTGCGGTCTGGGATTTCGCGTCACCTTTTAGAGTAGGTAGGGTCAAAGTTGGTGACACGACATTCTACAGGAAAGCTGCTTCTTGATGGGTGTTTTGGGCCCATGTCCTGTAGGTTTTTTTGTGACCAACCCCTTTAGGAGAATCCCACTGCATCCCTGGACCCCGGGAGGAGCTGGCGCTGGGCGCCATGGTCTTCCCGCAAGCCCCGCTCAGCGAGCTGGACCGCCAGGAGGGACGGGCCCGTCCCGTCGTGGGCTCGGTCGGCGCAAATTTTCGTGAGGCTCCGATGTTTGGGGGAAAGGTTGGCAGGCTTACCTTTCAAATATGAAAAGAAAGAATGGCTTTGATTGCTTTAGAGGGGTTTGCGGGTGTTGAGGCAAGGGTTTCCTGTTTTTGGGCTTGTGGTCTTTTTTTTGCGGATTTCCGCAGGAGGTTTGGGTGCTAAAACCAGCAGGCGACGGCGAACGTTCCCAATTGTTGTAGAATCCCTGTTTGGAGAAGTGGCTTCAGGGCGTTCCTTTTGAGGCCTCCTTCAAAGGGGTGCTGGTTGTCGTTTCCCTTTGTTCTGGAAGGGGTTGTCCCTTGCTGTTTGGCGTGGGGTCCCTTCAAGTTCGCCCACCAGCAGGGTGTGTCACCGCGTTTCCGTGGGCACTACTGGCTGCGAGTCTTGAAATCATCAATCCAACGAGTGAAACATTGGACATCAGCTCCCTTGGGCTTCTCTTTGCTAAAGTTCTGCCCCTCCAGCGCCCGTTTCAGGCAGATTTGCTGCCCGGTGCCCTTCCTTGCCTGTTCAAAGCATATCCCGGAGTGTGGATTCCGCGGTTTACGGGTTGAACGGTGCGCTCAAACCGGGTTGAACGGTTTGTGGGTTGCATTGGTCGCTCGGATTGTGGAGTGAGAAGGTTGCCCCAATGGATTTCGATCAGGCCCCTCAAAGGGACACACACTCAGGCGATGTTCCAGAAGCGAAGTGCGTTTCACACCAGTGGATCTTTTCCTCCAAACGTATGTTTGCACATTCAAGTGCACCTCAGCGTGCCATGCTGTATTTACAAAAATGGCATTTGCACCCAAATCAGGTGTTAAATCGGACATACTGAATCGTAAGCCTTAAGGTAAATCTTTACAACAGCACAACAAACGTAGTAAACATGCATAGTGAGTCAAACATGTGTGGGAGGGGGGAATGTGAGTGGCCATTGTTTGTATCCCGGCCGAATGGCGGCGCAAGGCGGCACCAGGGTTGAACATGTGCCATATCTTGGAGAAAGCTTGGACTGGTGTTTGCCAGTCTACTCAGGAATTAGGAATTGAGCATACCGTGTTTGCACATCCAACTAGCCATTGCAGACATAGGGCAAACACATCAAGTTAGCTTGTGGTGCTCTGAACCTTCAGATACATGTTGGCAAGCTAACTCATGTTTAGGACATCAAATTGAAATGTCCATGTGCCCTTCAATGAAAGAAGATCAATCCCTTGAGGGCGCCTTCCCATGTTCCTTTGGCTTTGGCGCAGGACGAGAAGGGTGTGAGGTGGGCCCTGCCGGTGCATGTGCGCGTGGAGGCAGCTTCGAATGCTTAATTTCCCGATGGTTTTGGGACGGGTCCTTTGGTTGATCCAAAGGTAGACTTTCAGCCCGCTGGTGAGCCCTTTTCAACATTTGGATGGACAAAAGCCAAGCTGGTCGGGCTTCATTCATCCCAACAACTGGTGCTGGATTTTGTCCATCCACAGGTTTGTGTTGGCACCCTTCCTCCCCCTAAGGAAAGGTCCGGGTAACTTTTCAAGGTCCATCAGCCCAGGTGTTCCCTTTGGAGCCTAACACCGAATGCTTCCTCATCGCCACGGAGAATCAGCTGGGCTGGGGCGCGAATGGCGATGGCCTCACGGCTTGCGCTGGAGTGGACCGCGCCGTGTTCGATTTCCGCTTGGAGGTCTTTGGCGCGTTTTTGAAGGAAGGGGAGACTTGGCGTGAAGGAGGCAACAAACAGTTTGACCAGTCGGGATCGTACCAATCATGGGGGTGTTTCCCGTTTAGTAAGGAACTGATCTATTTTGGCGGAGTTTTCTTGACCATTGCTCTTAAGCTTTTTGGTGGACAATCCACTCAAGAAGTGATTAAGGTTGTTTTGACTTTGCAGCCGACCAAACGGAAGCTCCCACAAAAGAAGCCACGCACTACTTGAATGAAAAGAAGCCAAGCTTTTGGATAGGTTTCTAGAAAGGGCCAAACAAATGCAAGGCCCTCCTTCAAATCGATTTGGGGTAATCCAGGTCCTGAGCCTAAGGCACGGCACGGGAACCAACAATTGCATCTGAAGCAGTGGAACTCCATGGCACTGGCTCTGTCGGAAGATCGGGCCACCTACTGGGTCAACGACAGGCGGGCCGAAAACCGAAAGCAAGCCTTCCATTGGCTATGAGCATTTCCTATTTGAGCCCTCGTGGGCTCTTAGTATGTTGTAGGTGGTTCTGAACATCGGTGGGCGCCTTTTTCGTTGCCTTGCTGAGTCAAGACCCTCTGGACGGCAGAGAGAGAGAGAGAGAGAAAAAGGGAATCTAAAGCCTATCACTAGAACTATTTTGTTTTGCCAGGCGGAAGCAAATGCAAGAAACGGCTGTTTAGACCTTGCGACCTGAGTTCGCCCTTTTCGGCTCCCCTTATTCATCTTCTTTTTTTTGAGAGTTTGTGTTGGGCTTGTTCGCGAATCCAGATGATCTTCGGGTAACCCGGAGGAAAAACATATATATATTCAAGAAAGTGGCATCTGTGTAAACCCCTGGGGTAGTGGTCTTTTGGGTGGGATCCGTTTTTCTCAGCTAACAAGAAGAGTTGAAGCCCTCCCAGCACTTTTCTTTGGGAGACTGCCGTATGGACGAAATTCATTTCTCACCACCTAAGAAACCCAAGGGAGTGATTCGATTAGCCTGTGCATACCAAAGGAACGTTATGGTTTCAAGCGTGGTTTCATTTCGTGGCGCGGGATTTAGCAACCATCGGTCGTTTTTGGTTTTCCCGCCGTGCTCACTTGCAAGCAAAGCCTGTGAGAGGCGAGTGCACTCCGTGAAATTGGAAAAAGGCAACCTGGCGACGACGCGGCCCTACATCGGTGTCTACTGCTTCAATACGACTCTTGGTCAGAAAAAAATATATATATATATATATATACATATATATATATACGTGTATATATATATATATACAAGTACGTATACATGTGTTTGTCTGTTGTCGTTTTGAGGGTACCGTTTGTTACTTGTCGGTTGAAAGGACAACCAAAAGGGCAACCATCAGTTTTGAGGTCCCGCTATTTTGCCACACACACACACCCCTTATTGAACCCAGCGGCCAGGGCCCAGGCAAGCCCTGCCTGCATATCACTGGTATGTATATTCTGCCTGCTGAATCAGGTGATTTCCCCTGCAGGAAGGTTTTGGAAGACTTACGTTTCTTTTAAGAAATCCCTCTGTCAAATTCCATGATTGTTGGAAAGAGGGCATGCTTTCCCTGAAATTTCGACTGTTCTTGGCACATTTGGCTGTTGTTTGCTTTGCTACTCTAGTTTTTGATTGCTTGAGCGAGCCCAAGCAAAACTGGTGTTTAGTGAGGTGACCCTTGGTTGGTGGCTTGGGGATTTGAAGCCATAGTTCTTGTAGACGGTAAATGGGAAGCCATCCCCAAGATTCAAACTACCAATTGGGCGGAAGCTGAACAATTTTGCCCTCCCACCAACTAACCTGGAACCTGACAGGGGGCCCTTTCAAAAGGAACATGATGCAAACCACATCCCCCCGAACATCAGGTTTCATGTTAATTGGTGGGAGGGGAGCTATGAGTTTCAGCAGTTAAGCACCTCAAAAGTGGTGGAGTGAATTCTGACTTCGTCCCCAGCTGAAAAACAGGAAAGCTCAAGGTACCAGCACTTCAGGACTTCCAGGTGTTTTTTTTCCAGGACTTCAAGTTCAAGTTCTGGGGAGAAAACAAAACCTCCCACCCACTAACATGGAGCCTGGTGGACCGAATTCTGAGTTCGTCCCCAGAGAATGAGAAGAAAAACAAACGCTGATCCAAGGAAGTTCAAGTTCCGGGACTTCCAGGTGTCCCGAGACCCGAAGCTCCTGGCGCCAGTGACGCAGCTGGTGCTTGCAGTGGAGCCATGCTGGGCGGGCTCAGAGTTGAAGGCGGAGCTCCCACGGCGGCTCCCCGCTTGAGGTGAAAACAGGTTTAAAATCGCGGCTCAACCTGAGCACTTTGAACTCTCATGCTGAAAGTTGCGCTTTATCGGGGGGTTGGGCCCCCCCCCCCTTCAAACCACTACTTGGGTATCTTTCCGAATGTCACTGCAATGGGCCCGGGTTTAGTTTGAGGAATATGTTTGGGTGGTTACAAAGGAAATCAACCCGGCATGGAGCGCAAACTCTGAGATTGGTTGGCTTCCCAAAAGCGAGCTGCAACGTGGTTATGATTTTTGAAAATGCGGAACGCCCTGAGAAGTGAGAGGTGGACGCAAGTCCCCACCGAATTCCGATGCACCCATGTGATGCTGCCGTGGGCCTGGCGCAAACTGGACTTGCGTGAGTCAGCCGCCTGTCGGTCGCAGGCGGTGGCTTTCCGGAACTTGGCAGGAGCGGTGATCCACGAGAGCGAGGCGGGGAAAGCGTTGATTTGAAGGCACTTGACCCCATTTGAAGGCCATCCAAAGAGGGACACCTAGCAAAAGAGAGCAGAGTCTTTCCGCCGACCACCTGGTTTAACCGAGCCTTTGGAAGGTTTGGGAGGAGATACGGTGGATGGACAAAATCCGGCAGTCGGCATCCATTTAGTTTTGCGGGTTTTACTTGCATGGTTTTGTTGCATGTGTTGGTCCAACAATCATGGAAGTGGAACAGGAGGGGGCGGAAGACTATCAATCCTGAAAAGGTCCCTTTTCACTTTCAGGAAGGTTGGAAAGGGCAGCTTGCTCGTCCGTGCGGTTTCAAATAGACAGCGCCATGACTAGTAGCTAGAAACAACAGAAGCACAAACAATGGCTGAGCGCTTGTTTGGGGGGAGCCCTTCTGTGCAAGAGTCTCATTCCGGACCTCTCTGAGCCAATAGCCTATCTCCCCTTGACTAGCTGATGGGCTGCTTATCATACCTCCTTGTGGAATTCGATTTAGTTGCAAAGTCTGCTTTCCCTCAATCGACGAGGCCCCCTTGAGGCTCTTAAGAAGTGAAGGGTATGATCAGTCACCCCAAGAACCGACGAGTGGCTCCATTGGTCACAAACGCGCATCCTCACTCGAAAATGGGAACATACTTTTGACGCATACCCGTATGATTGGCACATTGCCTTAAGAGGCCCCAATCATGGCACGAGAACAATCCCACTTGTATGCGCATGCAAGATTTGTGTGTCATGTTTAGCCCTGTCTAGCGGTGTAGCCTTTATATAGCGCGTATGCGAACACCTGCAAACAGAATATATATATATATCTATATAAATGTACAGTGCTCGCATGTCTAGAGCCTCCTCCCCCTTGGAAAGGGAAGTTTAGAAGAAGCTTCCGCGGTACCGGCGCTATGTGAAGGCTAGCTGCCGTCTAAAAGTAGATGAGAGTGGAAGGTAGGATACGGGTAGTGTAAGTAGGCGAAACAGAGAAAGTAAAAGAACAAATAAGACAATGAGCAAGATAAAAAGAAGGAACGACAAGCTGTCAAGAACAAGAGCAACAAATAGTATAAAGCTAAAGATAAAATAAAGATAGATAGGAGAAAAGAGAAAGAGCAATTTGTTTGAGAATCTTCCGACCACCGGCTCGGCCGGTTCTACTCGTATGTTTCACATGCTCCTGCATGTTCCAATCTTCCCACAACAGTGGATGCCCTAATAGTGCAAGCAAGGAACCAATAAATCCCCTCAACTTAGCGTATCTTACCATAGTCTTGTGCTAGGTATGGATGGCCCCCAGTAGAAGTGCAAGCGGAGTGCGTTCTAGTAACGGATTTCCAGCCTATGGAGCTCGATTCGCTGGTTTTTCCGGATGCGGAATCAGTTGGAATGAGCATCGAATCCCAGGCGTTTGGCGCGTTGGAATGGGCGCAGTTCCTGCAACACATGCTGCCGCACTTGGCGCAGCACTTTGGTCTGCTAGCCTGGGACCTGCAAAGGCAGGCATCGAACGGTTTTCATCGTGAACTTGCGATTGCTGGTTGGCTCAACTGCTTGGGTTTTGTATTTTTGTATGTCATTCAGTGTGAATATTAAAGAACAAAAAACGGGCTGGAGGCTGGATGGACCATTTTGGTGGAAAGGGCGAAAAGTGAGTCGCAGTCACCCAAAGCCCTGGATTGGCAGATTGAACCACAACCCCAAGGCCCAGAAGCAGTTCGGGGGGGGGGCCTTGCTCACGGCCCATCCTTGGCTTGTCAACTCGGCTTAGCCTATGCACCTATTGGTCTTCGGATTGCGGACGAAGAATGTCCCAAAAACAAATTTAGTGTCCCCCTCCCTACTCCGAGGCTTACAGTGGGCAAGTGTGTTTGACAATATATGGATTTGTCGCTGGAAGAACTCCCCAAACTGGTGGTTTGCCTTCTAACGCCAAGAGGCATAGTGTTGACCCCAGATTGTTCAAGCTGTTGGAGTATTCCCACACGCCGCCCCACCCCCCCACCCCCCCCCCCCGCACAACAGAAAGGGGTGTCCTTTGATTTCCTCCTTGGTTGTTGGTTTTGTTTGCCGTTGGTTTGTGTTGGCTTCGTTCAGGAACGCTTGTTTCTTGCTGCCGTCCGGCGCTGCCGCAGAGTGGCACGACCCAACCCAGCTGGCGCAGCTGCTGAAGGGCCCGGAATAGGGTGAGTGAGCTGAATGGGGTGCCATTAGGGCTGGGCCAAGTTTGTTGAAACCTCACTCCAGCCGTGGAACCAAAGAGAGATTGTTGAAACAGGTGTGTAGACGTGTCTGAACTGCGGCCCAATCCTGTCTGCTGGTGTCACGTTTGCTTTCTCAGAATGATCATTTGCGATGGACCTCTTGTCGTTTCAGGCTGGCCTAGTTCCAATCTGTAGGCAGCGGTTTTGGATGGGAATGCTTGATCTGAGAGGGTTTGTCATTGCCCCCCGGCGTTTGAGGGGTTTCACTTCCAGACGCATGGTTTGGGCAGCTCAGTGGCGCGATTCAGCCTACCCTCACATGCGGCATTGCTTCAGGCAAGACAGGGACCTCCCGTTCAATGTGCCACAATTGGTGCAGTTGATGGGTGGGTAGGTTTCACAAGAAAAACAATTGAGGAGGTTTTTGCAGCAGCTTGAAGCTTCATGCTGCAGTTCATCTCACTTCCTGAGTTGGTGGACTTTAAACTTTTTGAAAAGACCATTTTAGTGGTAAATAAAAAGTTCAATCTTTTTTTGGCCAGTCAACTTGGGAAGTGAGTCATATTAGAGTGCTTCACCTGGCCAGCATGGGCCATGTACAGAAGCTGAGGCATCTTGCTAACAGCAAGGCTCGGGGAAGAAAAAGCCGTAGTGTGGCAAGTTGCCTTCCGGTCTTTGCAGTTTGCCACCCCCCCCCCCCACCCCGCATTCCTATATTCCCAAATACTTTTTTAAGCATTTGCAGATAAGAGAGCAGGGGCAGCTAAAGGGAGGGAGGCTTCGGATCCTATATGTCCTTTGCTTGCCAGCACTTGGAGGAAAGGTCATCGTGTTTTCTGCACTGACGGCTGTCGCCGACTTGGTCGAAGACTTCGATCCGTATCGAGTGACCGATGACTCACATAGTTCAGACATTTCAGACCCGTTTGCTTCAGACCCGAAAGGCCCCAACTTGTCATTTCTATGCCTTAACATTGCTTGAGCATGGAGAGGGCATGATTTTGCAAATTCGGGAAGTCTGAGTTGAGTTGGCACACTTGCTCGGCAACATTGATGGAGCAGCCTGAACGATTGCGATGCATTGCGCCTGCATGGCATTGGCCACTTTCCCAAAATGCACACATGGCATGATTCGAACGCATCAGCGACGTAAAAACAAATCCTCATGGCTATGATATTTTGCGAATGTGAAAGGGAAGCTGACAGCCCCTGACAAGATCAAAGGACCTGCAAAGACAGTTAACAAAGTTAACGAGCAATGAGCTAGGGGGGAATACCAGGAGTCCTGGAGATTAGTGACTGTTGGATGGACATTCAATCGTTCCCTGACATAAGCTTACCCCCCACTCCAAATACCCACTTTTTCTAGGGCGTTTTTTGGAAAGCCTGGTTTTTCAAGGTAAATACCTCCTTTTTCAGTAGAGGGTCGACATGATACCCTAAGTGGGTATTTGGAGTCGAGGGTAGCTAACCTGGAGGATGCGGTTCGCTGTGCCTTTGCCCTGCACTTGGGTTGCATGGTATTGGCCCAACTGCTGCCATCTGCGGGAAATGACATGTTGGGTCAGGATCCATTTTGAACCCCTTCGGATTCTTGGGAACTCCTTTGGGTCCGCAGCCCTGCAAACCGGAAAAGCAAGCAACTTGAGCAACATGCTTAGCTGGAAACTACCCGGGGTGCGGTATGTTGCCATTCGAACGGGAGCCGAAACCCGGGATTGACAAACGGGAAGCCCCAAGTCCACCGGTGGACGAATCCAGGGATTCGCAATGTTTATGTGAAGGGAACCACCATATCAAAAGGAAAATGGTTGCGCAACGCCTGCGATCCCCCAGGGCAGAGGTACGCTTGGCTCAGGTAGTTTGGATGGCAACGGGGACGGCAAGGTGACAGCAAACGAGCTCAAGCAATGGGAGCCCAAAGATGAGTTCGGTTCGACCCTCGGCTGCGGAAGGGTTGGGGCGCGGAACAAAAAGGATGCCCCCCCGTGCTGTGACTTTGAAGTGGGTTTGGACCATTTGAGAGGTAAAAAAAGAGTTTGGCACTCGAAAATGGCTTTTCCACTGTGCTGGGGTCAAAGGGCCTCATAGATTCCAAGGCTCTCCTAGAGTCTTCCGACATGATGTTGCATGTTGGTTGGCCGAGTATGGACCATAGTCTAAAGAAGTAAATCTTAGTTGGCATCAACAGCTGAGGTCGCTTTCTTTTCCCCCAAGCAAAGCAGAAGGGGATTCCGGGATGGCTTTGTGCCTTTTTTTTCCAGATCCCATTTCACATCCGCTTCCCTTCGCTTTTTGCGATCCGGAACCCCAAAGCAGGAATTTTCTTGAAATCCCCTTCTGAGGTCCCATGTTAGGTTGATCCAGATGAGTTTGGGGTGTATGTTTCAGGCAGCCCCCAATTGGTTTGGTGGTTTGGGTGGAAGGTGGTTTGGGTGGTTTGGGGATTGGGAGTTGGGGAACCACCTCCCCAAGCTCGAAACCGGCCCAATCCAAACCACAAAACGGGCATGAAGCTGAATGTGACAGGGTGCAACAGCTTTGGCCTGCCAAATCCTTTGCCTTTTGGCAGACTTTTCGCCAGCCCCATCAGCCCATGCGGAGTCGTGCAAGCCAAGCATGCGACGCGGAGATATTATATGGATACTGGGGCTATGACCAGCTCACTGATTCCGGGGGAAGGTTCGTCGGGATTCAAGACGAGGATTGCCTGATCTCCGACTGTAAGAATTTTGGTCACCTGCCCGCGCGTACATGTTTCATACGTTGGCTTAGCGTCAAAGGCGGCACAAGTTGCAACCTGTTGGTGCTATCTGAAGAGCTAGGCATTCCCCGCTGACCCGAAGGATGGAGAAGAACGGAGACGGGGAGATCACCATGCAGGAGTTCCAGAAATTCAACCCGCAGCACGCTGTGGTGAAAACAGGAGGCATCCGGGGAGTTTGCCAGAAAGCGCACCTTTCAGAGCCTCGGGTGGGTGGAGACTAGGTAAGAATCCCAACCATAGGCCGGCCTTTTCATTCTTTACTTGGTTTTGAGTCGACTGCTTCAATACCCGGTTTGATCGTGACTCATCCGGACCCGCACCCACTAAATGCACGTATTTGCAAAAGACATGTCAGTGAGACGGGGTTCTCTTAGCGCAAGCAGCGCATTCCATTCCATAGATGTCCCACCATGCTGTCCAGGGTGGGAACCAGAACGGACCAGTTCTGCTTGCCCCTCACCAATTGTCCCGGATGCATGAGACAGAACTGCATGTTACATGGCAGTGGCTACATCCGAGTTGTTCAGTGATGCCCTCCAAATCAATTATTTTTTTTGTGTTTCCTCAAGCAATGGAATCAGTGAATCCCAACAGGAGTTCCTTCTTTCAACCACAGCCATTGGCCATTGCCTAGATACGCTAGATAGCCAAGTTACCACTTTTTTCAGTCACTGTTGCTGGTTTTTGGGGCAAAGTGGATGGAAAAAGCAGCAACTGGCGATCCAGGTGGGCAACCCCTCGAAAAAGCGCGGTCCCCATTCCTTGTTCTGCTAGGCTCAGGTGAGCTCCTCGAGCTCTCGCACGCGTCCTTCCCGCCGCTTGGGAGTTCCGATTGAGGGGGGTTCAAAACGAGCCAATTGGCGCGTGATGCATGTCCTCTGGGGATTTGGCCTTAGTACCAGTGTGTGAAATCAGTGCAGTTTGCCATCAGATGGACCCGAGATCTTGTAAGGAGGCGAGGTTTTGCATGACTTACTTGTCCGGCAGGCATTTCCTTGTGCACGGTAGGGCAGTTGGTTTAAGCACCCTGGCAATTGCTCTCAAAAGGGCAGCCTAGACTACAGTAGGTTGTTTATACAAGCAAGGGCTTGTGCTGAACCCGTGTTTTCTTGGGCGTTTGGTTGTCGATCCAGGTCCCCTTCAGGTGCTTGAGACATGCAGGGCGCCCCGTCGACGCCATCCGGGCTCAAGCGACGCGGCCGCGTTCGAACGAGCGAATGCGGCTGGCCTCCTTCAAGGGGAGGCCATGAGGCCGCATGGAACTCGAGGCCGGGGAGATCTGGGATACGGCCATGAATTTTAATAGGGAACCACCTCAAAAGTGATTGGTGGACATGAATCCCCACCTAAATGATGTCCACCAAAGGGCCCCTTATTAAAATTCATAGCCGTATGGGTCAAACAATCAACCAGACCGCAGAATTTAGTCCAACCTATCCATTTACCCGGGTTCCATTTTGGGTAATTACCTGCTTTTGACCCACAGCCATCGGGGATTTGGTACAACGAGCGAAAGCCGCAAATGGGGTCCTGTACTTGGGGATTGCCGCATTTCAGGTTTTGCGGTTCTTGTGGACCTTGTAATTCAGCCCTGAGCTATCGCTTTGCTAATGTCAAGTGGTGAATCCTCAAGCACGCCACGGAGAGGGGTCTTTGGGGCATGGCAACCAGGGTTCTGAGAGCGTAGCTGACTGCCTGAGACTGCATCCTCAGACTTCTCTTGTGCACCTCTTGCTGAGGGTGTGTGCTTGGCCGGTAGTTTTACATCGTGCAAGTCCCATCCAATGGTCCCTTTGTGTTTCATATGTTCCTCATTCTGCCCCGGAGAGCAACAATTGCCGGCAAGTGAATTGATCAGCAAGTAGAGTGAATGGTTGCAGTTGTTGAATGGAAACGTTGTGCTTACCCAACCGTAGAGTTGCCATTGTTCTTTCGCCGTGAGGTCAGAAATGAGACCTCTCTCCCTCTCTCCTTAACGTTTGGCGAAACTTGAGCGGCTTTTGCATCTCGCGAGCCAACAGCGACCCGGCGCGGATCCAAATTCGGACGGCCATTGGCCCATGTACTGGGCACATCAAAAGATCATTCGATTCGAGAGCCATGCCATTTGAGTCAGCTCAATTACGATGATTGCACAAATTAATTTACGTCTTACTACAGCGTTCTTGACATACTTACGTCGATGGATTTGCATGTGATTCCACGCGGACTCTTTATGTTTTCTTAATGTTGTACCCAGTGCTTCATCCTCTCTAGATCTTGGGTGTTTTCTAGCCAGGTTATGCTTGTCCTCTAGTCTTTATATTCATGGTCTCAGTTGGTTGCCTGCAATGATGGTAACTGGAAGCGCTTCATTTGCGGATGCCAGTTGTGCTCCCCCACGAGCAAAGGAAGATCTCGTTTCGATTCCTACTGCTTAGCCCATTTTCTGGGGTCAAGGGAAACCAAAGGAACACAGAGCACATCAGAATGAGCAGCCCAATTTCGAGACGGCGCAACATATTCGTTTTCCACGAGCACACTTCCATTTGCTGAAATGAATATTGTTCTTTCCCCTGTTGGTGTTAGCGGGAACCTATCACTACTGGACATACCGTGGAGGCACGAAACCCTGCACCATGTTGAAACCGTGGTTGAAGCCATTGTTTGTGGGTACTTTGCAGGGGAATCGAGCCATTTCAGGCTTTCCGAACGGTGGTGCAGGACCGTTGTCCATCCACAGTATGTGCTTCCACACTTCCATTTGGGGAAATGAATCTGGTGATTTTCCCCTGGACTTTCAAGGGAATCGATCACCACTGGACATCTGCGCCCGCAAGCAAAAAACGATCGCAGGACGCAGAGCCGGCGCATTGGTTCGCCCCCGGAGGGCTCGCAGATCCGGAAGAAGAGCTGGAGGAGGTGAGCCTGGACGGCCTGCATGAGGCGACTTGGCCACCCGACAGCCGAAACGGGGGAAACGGATTTCTGGCAAAGTCATTCGGTATGTTCCCTACGGGTTGGTCTTAGGGGAACCCCCCCAAAATGGTCGTTGTGCTGTTGGTGTCCCTTTGAACGCAACCAGGGAGTGACCGGGTATGTTCTGAGGGTTGGGCAGCATGTGCAACAACCAGGCAAGTCCAGGGGGTGTTGTTGAAGCGCCAAGTAAGGCATTTGTTTAGACATGTTGCAACAAGCGTTTGGAATTCTGGTGATCTATTGTTAAGAGTGTCCTTTTCCTTGGACGAGAATTGAGGCATGGATTTCAGGCAACCCCTGCGTTCCCTGAAGGTAGGGATGCAAGCGCAGTTTGTGGTTTCCTGGTTCAGTCCACCCCGGAACAAATCCCCCAGTCAGGCGGCCGGCGTAAAACGACCGTCAAGGGGGTGTTTGGGATGCCTTGGATGGATTCCACCCTCTACATCCCTTCTCGTCCTTGCGTGTTTCCCAAAATGGAAGCCCCAAGCACGGGCCCCTTTGTTCTGCCAGGTCCATCGCACTTGAGTAGCGTCCCGATGCTTATTTATCAGCGTCACGGGTGGCATCAGCCCAAAGAAGAAACGGCCGCTTACCAGGGCCCCGGCCAGCCGAGATAACGGTCGTTTGCATTTTGCCAGGATTTCAAGATCACCGGTGGACAGGCAAACGAGTTTTCCTTAGTTTGGATCCCTGATGTGTTTGTTTTAAATGTTGCTCATCATCCAGCGGGTTTCCTGTACTGTGCTGGATGGTTGCCTCACACAAAGGGAGGGAGATTGATGCATTACCTTGTTGGAAGGCCGAATTGAAGTGAGTCATCCCTCTTGTTGTCATTCGTCACCTCTTGCATTGTTTGTTTATTTTGTTCATCACTGAACGTTGGCGATCTGAACGCGCTGGAGGAACATCGCCGGTTGGATTGGTCCCAGTTTGCTGCTACCCAAGGTGTAAGAAGTACAAGAACTCATTTGACAGCGAAGTTCGAACATGTCATCAACAGGTGTTCAGGGTTGTGAGCTGTCATCTCCTCTCCCTCTACTTACAGGAGATGTCACCTAGGTGTGAAGATCCAGGAATGAGCACCTTGCTCAGCACATGGACTCGCAGGGTTCTGGGAATGGGATACCGAGCAGCCACCACTTGGCTGCTCTCAGTTGATCCAAGCAACCCCATGGGAATCGGGCAGGCGGCCCTCCGGGGAGACATCTGCCTGGTGAAGAAGCACATCGACGCCGGGGCGCCGGTGAATGCGCCCCTCCGGGTGGCCGGAGGCCCTTCCGGCCGTTTTTTGTTTTGTTTTTTGTGTGTTGAGGGGGGGGAGGGGGGTGTGGTGGTTGGGGGCGCCGGGGGGCTCCGGTGGACGAGTTTTGGCCGAGTGAAACGTCGGTTTCTACATGTCCCGGATGATTGTTCGGATGGGCCGCTAGCCCGTGGGGCTGCCTATTTTAATGGGCGAGCTTGGGGGGAAGCGAGCACGTGCTGGTGTTTCAACAGGGATAAATTCCAGATGCTTGTTCATCTTTCGCTAAACGGGGACTGAAAGGATGGTAATTGATGGCGGTTGGTTAATTTGGTCCGGAGTCCAGGCCTCCTGTTCGGAATTCAAATAGTGAACACTTGATATCCAGGTCCTTTGGCAGGGAGTAGCCAAACAAAACTCGTATCCCAAAGGCCGGGTCGCCCCGACAGAGATGGCCCTGCAGCTCGAGATGGTTTTACGCTTGTCGGGGGTGTTGCCTGCCATTGAGTTTGTTGCCGGAAAGGGGGCAGCGTGCAAGTCTGGAGTCTCATCAAGCCACCCCTTTGTGAAAGAGGGATCAATGATATCCGCTGACAGAGTGGGTTCCAGTTGGGATGCTTTGAGTGCTCGACATCCAAGCCATCCCTTCCTGACAGTACACAACAAGCTTCAGAGGCATTCACAACGCTTTCCCCCAGCTATCTTCCTTTGGTTTCTAAAGAGTGGTTCCATTGGTTACTGTGTGGATTGGTTCTTTGTTAGTTTTGTGTGCTGTCCTTCCGTGCCATTGCGCTCCAGGTGTGCCAGATGCGTGCTGCGAGCCCACCCCCGAAACCGGGTCTCACGGAAGGGCGTGGTAGGTGGCAATTCGGCCACTTGATGCCAAGGTGCGGAGAGCCCTTCAACCCGTTTTGCGTGGGATTTCTCATGAACGATTTGTCTCCCGCAGTTTCAGCATGCCGGGAGAAACATCTGTCGGACTTGCAGCTTGAACGGCCCAAGCGGATGAGCAATCATCCCAAGACAGTTTTCAGCGCCGCTGTGCAGGGGATGAATATTTGACGCTGCTGCATATCATCGCCAGCAAGCCCGACCTGCCGAACGGCCCGCAGATTCTGTTTCTGCTGGCACAGGGCAAGGCAAACCCCAATGCCAGGAGAGCAAAAGAGGGAGTTTCACGGACGTGAGGGCGTTATGCTCACAGAATCTATGGCGTTTGGATCGAAGAATGGCGAAGCAAGAGCCAGCATCAAGTTTGCTTCGAAGCCCGACCAATGTCAGATGAATTTACAAACTTGACCATGAACGTCTACGCCCTTTGGAGTTGCTTCAAAGGGAAACAGAAGGGACACCTTTTTGTTAAACGAATAGGGCTCCCCATGTCAGACAATCCAACAAAGACACCACATAATTCCATTTTGTCCGGGTCCCTATTTCTCACTCGACACTTTTTGGTTGAGGTCTGGCTTCAAATACACAGGGTTCCTTTTGTGACTCCCAAAAGGTAGATTTATGGGGAATGGCCCTTGGGTTTAAGTCAACCTTCTGGGTACTTTTGTGAGATGCTCAATGGAAACCAAAGCTACACAAAGCAAGGGGCCTGACTTTTGTGCTCCTCGAGGTTTGGGTGTTTCGATGTGTTACTCAGATGACCCTGAAATGGGAGCACAACATGTATCATCATGTAACCTTCGAATGGTCCATTCAAGTCTACCATGCAAACAAAGGGAACATTCAGGAGTCCCCCCAACCACAAGTTGTTGAGCTCGCCTAGCTTAACGCGCACACACACACACACAGAAATGGAACCCGCCCAGGAGTACCTTCGGCTCCACCCCTCTCATGTTCGCCTGCTACCACAAAAACGTCCGCATCGCGGAGCTCCTGTTGGAGAGCGAGGCCGACCCCGAGGCCGCGGACGGCACCATCGATGTGATGATGCAGTGGGTTGTTTTCGAAGGGTAGCCCGGTTTCTGGAGCCTACTCCAGATATGTTCTCTCGGGCTGTTCAGTCTAGGTCTCCCAGTAGTGCCCTTTTACCCAGAATTCCCCTACTAAAGTAGACTACGGAAAAAAGGGTAATTACCCTTTTTTACCTCTTCTACTGGAGGACCTAGTTGTCAGTGAACCCACATGTGAGCCAAGTGTTGGGTTTGCTTTTTATATATATATATATATATTAAAAATATATAGGAGACTGAAAAGGACCACTTTGGGGTCCTCCCCCTTCTGGGAGACAACCCCAAATGCTCCCCATGATTGTTTCTACAGGTTTTCAAGAACATGCCTGTTGGCTGCTTCTGGTAGTCCTCTCGGAAGAAGGCTCCCTGCAAAGAATGGCAAACGCGTTCAGCCAAGTGTGTAAGTGGCTAGCAGCCCATGCTATAATTATAACCCACTGCACGCTTCCCTGGAATGGAGTTATATAGCTTTGCTTTGGCCAGGCATCTAAATGCCCTGGCAGACTACCGCGTCATCCTCAAGCCCCCTGTCCAGTTTCATGGTTTTTAGATAAGATCATTTGCACAAAGGAAACTACAGGGGTATATAGGGAAGAAAGGGGAGCCCATGATGAAGCCTCCTTTTTGAGGAATGTCTATATTGACTTCCGAGTCATTGTGATATATTGTGACCCACTGGCCCCAGGGCTTGTAAATTAATTCCCAGACTGCCTCATTTATCATGGAAGTGTGTTTGAGTTTTTCCCCAAATGCCCAGTTCTGGCTGGGAGCGATATGTCTTTGTAGATACTGGCCAGCCGCATCGCAGAAACAAACAGAGAGCAACACATATAGACAAGGATAGCACTCGGCCATGGACCAGGTGCAACCTGGCAATTCCATTCGCAGGCCTGGAGGCACTGTGTACCTTCCGTTGCCATTTGTTGACATGGAGTGCTCCGCAACTTCTTGCAGAGAGCCTGCTTTCAAAGCCAGGCTGCTGGACCACACCACTGCCCTTGACAAGATGGCATGTAGAAAGCATGGGGCGTGAGTGCAACCCATCTGCAGGTCGCAACGGATTTTGTAATTACAATGTTGGCCCTGTTCGTTCGCCGGGCCCTGAGCTAGGCATCCCTCCTCACATCTAACTACATCTCCCCATATGTCCCCACATCTCCACACCTCACCGCCACCCCCGCGTGAACCCGCAAAGGGACCTCTCGCTTCATCGCTTCAGGCGGAGGACGACTACAGCAAGACGGCAATCCGCTACGCCGTGTCCTTGCACACCGAGGACGCCAGGGAAACCGACCCTGGCCTCCCTCAATGAGTTGTTTTGCACCACAACGTGTCTTGTTGTTTTCCTTTGCAGGTTAAAAGGAACTTTCCTCCAAAAGGAACTTAACAGGAGGTGGTTTAAACAGTAATGATTTTAGTTTTGCATTTGTATATGGAACAAATACAATCATATATGTGCGCACGATTGGTCTTCGGTACAGATTTGGGGGTGACAGTGGCGTTTAAACATGCTTAACTTGCTGGTGCTCAGTAGGCAATGTTCAGGGTTTTGGGCATGATCGCTCCCTCCTCTGTGAGGTTCCAGGTTAGAGGACGAGAGGGTACCCCCTTTCTTCCTGGGGAAAAGCCACCCACAGCAAGTGAGCCACAAGAAAAACCCGGGTAGATGATCCGGTTAGTAAGGGACAATCCCAACCATAAAAATCGTTGCGGATATCCGCCTTCTTAAGTCTTGAAGCGTGGTTCTGGGACTAGGGCCATTTTGATACCGGGCTTTGATTATGACTCAAACGTCCAGATGTGTGGTCAAACCTTCCTCTCAAACCTTCCAGATGTGTGGTCAAACCTTCCTCTCAAACCTTCCAGATGTGTGGTCAAACCTTCCTCTCAAACCTTCCAGATGTGTGTGGTCAGATGTTTTGAGTATGACTCAAAGGGCTTGGCCTTTAGGACACCGAGGGGGCGGACGCCTATGCGGTGCTCACTGAGCGGAGTGAGCGGAGCGCTGAGCTGGTGGAGACGCTGGAAAACCACGGGGGCGATTTGGACAACGGAGGCGCACACGGTGATCCGTGTTTGGGTTTTTTGTTTGTTTTTGTTTTATCTTTTCTGAACCTCTGAACCATTTTTTTTAGCCTCATGGGTTTTCTGAATCCATTTTATGGACGGAATCCACTTTGTACCACTTGGGTTGCAAAAAAGACGCCTACCAACTGGTGCTTGGCGTGGATCGTAGCACCTGGCGGGGAGTACCCTCCCACAAATGTTGATTAACAAGCCCGGGGGTGCCATCTAGTGGGGATTGCTTTCTTGCAGAACGAGGACCCTTAAGGAGTCAAGTGTCAACATGGTTCATATGTTCGCTCCAAATTTTACGGAGCCACGCAAGATACACAAGTTTCAGGCGCCCTCTTGACAACTTGTGGAATGCTTGTCTTTTTCGGCTGCATCTGGCTGCTTGCCGTTTCTTATCACAGGCAGCCGAACGCCGATGGCGGAGGCGGTCTTGCAGAGCAACAACCTCGCCACCACACGGCTCTTGGAATTGGGAGCTGCTCGGCTCCTTGTGTTTTCGGCTTCTTCTTTTTTTCCGGGTCGTCTTTCCTGCAAAAACAAGTTTTGTTGTTTTTCGGGTCGTCTTTCCTGCAACATTATTATTTGTTGTTGGCGTTTATTGTTGGTTGTTTGTTGTCCGGGGCGTCTTTCCTGCAAAAAGACCTGCGTGGCAGGAGTCCCCAAACGGAGTTTCTTCCAGACAGTGGGTTGTCTCATGTCAGGGGCTAAAATCCACGTCCCTTGATAGAGGGATGCAGCGGACTAACATCTGCGCCTAACTATTGTTTTTTGGGTTTTAAAGTACCTGGCAACTCCATTGAACTGATTTCGGCTTTTCCATATGTCCTTGTGAATAATGTGTAAATCCCTCGTTTAGGCACCCTCTAGATGAGGTTTGCTGCACTCGGCAACGGATAGACTTTGTAGGATTGTTGCAGTTGCTGAGATGATATATGCCTTGCCATAGCTAATTCACTCGAATTCAGAGGCGGCCCTTTGAGCTAAGACTCGCCAGGCAGGCCGGTATCTTGTTGAGGTCAAAATTCACGACTATCGGACACGTGCAAGTGACTGGCGGCTCAGCATGCTGCAAGCCATACCCCCGCAACAGGACAGGGTGGCCTCCTCAAAAAGAGAATGGCTGTTCAGAACCCTTCTGTCAGCTTCGGAGGCTGTTGGAACCAACAAGTGGGGTGCCTAAAAGAAGTGTCCTCTAAAGCTGGCAGTCTTGGGGGTTCAAAGTTCAATTGTTTTGTTTTTTCCTTTTGGAGGGAGAGTAACTCTAAATAGGTTTGTAAGCAGATTGCATATATGTACTGGCGACTAGACATGTCGCAAACAAGTTGTCTAAACGCGTGAACGTTCATGTTGTAGCAGTGCCCCTTTCCAACCAATTTATTTTTGCGCTGGTAGCTTCAACTGAGGCAGTGGCAGACGGCTTGGTCTACGCAGTGGCTGTCAAGAGCTACCGGGTGGTGAGGGAGCCTTTTCAGTTGACTTGGTGGACTTTTTTGAAGTTTGCATGTGTCAAATTGTTTTGTGCACTTGTTGTTAATTGTTAAGCCTTCTCCTTTTAGTCAAGGCCCAACACACCTGATTTGTCCTTGTTTCAATGTTGTTCAGAGTCTGTTCCCGTTGAGTCGGCAACTTCCAAAACAGTTTTGCGGTTATTTTGGCATTCGGTGAGCTGATGTGAGCTGCATCAATTTTGTCGGGTTTTTGGTGCCTTCGGCGAGCTTCATTTTTCAGCTTACCTCCAATTTGCATTGGTGGTTTGGTGGTGAAGGTCCCATTCACCATCTGCAAAAGCCAGGGTTCGAGCCACAAACCCAGACCTCCAATCCCCCCAACCTGACGGGCACAAGCCCAAAGCCACCAGTTTCTGAAACCCATCCAAGAAATTGGGTCTCCCCCCGAGCTTGGCGGGTCCAGATCTCCGAAAGTTCTCCGCAAGCTCGGAGCCAAGGAGCTGATCAACGGGGGGGCCAACCCCTTTGCCAAGAACGAGCAGGGCCTCAGCTGCTGGGAGATCGCGACCGAGCGCGGGGACGAGGATGGGAGCGCTCGGTAGCGAGCGCCGGAGAGTGGGGGGAAGGCTTTTCCACGGCCATGGTGGCGGTTTTTGGGGGAGCGCCACAATTGATTTGTAAAAAGACACCCGAGGATCGGTTTCGTTTTACAAGCGCCACACAAAGGGTCTACAGAAGACACACCCAACCAAGCAAAGGGTATTTAAACAATGACACGCTCCACAGAGTTTGTAAAAAGACACACCCCAACCGATGGGTTTCTCTTTACAACCACCACATAGAATGCATAAATTGATGCACCCGAATAGGTCTGTGGCCGCCCTTTTGGCTCTTGACACGGCTTTGGGTCAACCATATTCCGTTTTTGCGCGTGCCCCGGGTGGTTTTTCACACCAGGCTCAGTGAATGGGCCAACGACCTTGACGCTGCATGATTGTGAGCGGCTATGCAGAGAGGGGAGTTTCTACCTTGCATTCTTTCTGGTGGTAGGTTTGAGCGTGTGAGTTCTAGCTACTTGCTGCTGAGCTGGTGCTCAGCAGGGCATGAGGGAATGACCACTATGAGCCATCCCTTATAAGTTTTTGTTGTGGGTACCACTATTTGCATTCTCACGTTCCTACTGAGCACAAGGATAGCTCCAGACGATTTGGTTGAGTTCCTGCGGTGGGTGGCATTGACTTGGTTCAAACATGTTGGAGGGAACCGACTGGAGAACCATTCCTTTGGTGCATTTTGCTTGGACATCAGGCATTTCACTTTTGCCAGCTAAAGGGGTTTTCAATTAAACCACTAAAAGTGAAACTTATAGCAGGGGAGCAGAAAGCAACCGGGATTCTGTGTTCGGTCCGCATTTTCCAACGAGCGCCCCAAAGAGACAGATTGACTTGACGGTCGTTCTTTGATAATGAAGTTCTTGATGCATGCCGCGATATGCGCCCAACAAATGCGGCGCCAATGGGAACTCGCCAAACGTGCACTTGTGTTTACTCCGTCCGCAATCCATGGTGAACTTGGCAATTGTGCATGTGCTTTGCACATGTGCGCAGCAACCCTAGGTGGTACTGCGTCCAAACAAGCTTGACTAGCCTTTTTCGCCAACATCACGTCGCGTAACCTGCCATCCCACGTTCGGCAGGACATTGTGGCTTGCTTGGAGGGCTACATCATGGAGCTGGAGCGTTCCCGCAGCGCCCACCTCAAGATGAAGCCCTTTAAGGATGGATCCGAGGGTGTCTCGCTAGATCGGTATCCAGATTGAATTGATAGAGCCCAGGGAGATGTTCACTTAAAGGTGAACTGGGAACGCTCGAAAAGTTGGGTTCAAGAGAGCACTTGGGGTGGATCAAGTGCTCGCCAGGGACCTATGTGACTGGAAGGCAAGTACTTGTGGCTCGGAATTTCTTTGGTGATTGGTTCATATTATAGAATGGTTCGACTGCGTTCTTCTTTGTTGGGGGGAGGGGCGGGTGCGTTTGCAACTGCTTATCATCTTCTTCAGGTACTGGCTTTCGAGGGTTCGGGCCTGCGAAAAAAAGTTCCTAAGAGTCCACCAATCCACCAAACGCGGGGACCCCCCACCCCCAAAAAGACGCATGTGCCATAGTCAAAGTTCCATGGTTTTCAAGAAATATCCTCTTGCACTGGACAGAAACACCAAAAGAGCCCTGAAGCGCCACGCAGGAGGAGCCCCCATGGACCGAGCGGGGCATGGAGCACGCCCAGTGGCTCACCACCGGGAAATCGGTGGAAGACGTGCCCCAGAGGGCCTCTGTGCCGGAGTACCATGGAGAGGACCTGGGGCGTCGGATGGGGTACTTAGAGGGGCAGGCAGGGCACTTCGTACTAGGTGCCCCAGCTACGTGCCCTTTTATCGTTTCTTTTTTAGGGGGAGGGTTAGACTACAGAAAAAAAGGAACCCTCATTCAAACCTCTCTACTGAGTAAATGGTCAGTAGCCATGGTTAACCCGCTTACCATGGTTGTAAGTCTCCAAAGTGGGTTAAGACGATGGTTACTAACCACTTTCTGAGTGCCCTGCCCCTTTGAGTATGTGCCCCGCAAAATGGTGGGTTTCGCTGGTTGGTTTTCCATTCAACCAACATGAGCAGGGTACGGTTGGGCGTCAGATGGGTATGTGCCCCCCAAAACTTGGAATGACAACGAATCCACGGTTTTGGGAAAGAACCGGATCCGAAGATTTATTGAAAGGAAGCCATAGGGGATGAGGTATGGGGGTCATTCCAACTCATTCCCTGTTGAGAACCAGCAAGAAATAGCAAGAATCTAAGAAGATGGAGGGTTTCCTATTGGTGTCCAATTAATTGCCCTTTGGCGCAAGCGAGCGGAACCCGCTTATTACAACCCGTCCAGCGCGGGAGTGTTTTTTTGGTCGAGTCTTGGTGCCCTTGGGGTTGTAAAGGGAAACATCGGAGAACGAAACGGAAGCCCAAAGGATTTCTCCAAACGTTGGCAGACCAAAGGCTTACCCGAGGAAATTGGTCAGACTTGCAGGGCAAGGTCCAACAAAAACCGTTGGTGGAACTTGGCTGCTCCTTGGCCCATTGGCCTGTAACTTTTTGGGGGCATGAGTCATGAGTGTTTTCAACCACTCGCCAGCGGGAAGTTAAGCCTTTTGCGCAGAGGGGGGCTTGCCCTACGAATCAAAGATGGTTGGCTGGCATGCTCATCTTGCGATTGGATCGAAGACGGCCAAGCAAAAAGAGGTTTCATAGTTACCAAGTCTCATTGCTCCAATGTCTCAATAGCTTTCAGTGCCAGTCTGGGGTTCTTAAAAGGGCCCCTCAATACCTAATGATTCTTAATGGGGTCAAACACTGCCGACTTGAACCGAATTCACCTCTATTCTGATTGACTAGTCCGGGAGTCTAGCTACTGGGTTGGTTAGGGAACCTCATTTACTCCTGCTATAAGTGCCCTGCGTTGGTCATTGCTTGAGTTACCGCCACTCACGATGAGCACTTAAAGGGGCTGGGTACTTAGTAATCGGTTCGTAACCATGGTTATAATCCATTTACCATTGACTATGGTTACAAGTCGCCAAAGTGGGTCATGACCATGGCCACTAACCACTTACTAAGTACCCTGCCCTTTGAGTAGCCGATTGGCTGGGGTGGAAGCTCACCCAGGAAGGGTCGGGTGGAAACGGGGTTGAAACTCATCCGTAATGCGCGCTTTTGACCAACCGGTGGTTTGGGACGGTCGCTTCCCCGTGGAGGGCAAAAGGAAGCCCAGAAACTCGCTGGCGCTTGGAGTATCCAAATGAAGCTGTCGCGGAGAAACCCCAGCAGCTGTCCATCCCTTTGGTCGACGGGCTTCACAGTCCCGTGGCTTCGCTGCGTAGGAGAACTGTTTGACCATCTTTCGCTTCCAGCTGAAGATCGTCCTGAGCAATCCCGTGCTCCAGGCCTTGGCATTTTGAACGAAACACCTCTGTTTCTCAGAGTGGGCCTCTGTGTCTTTTTTAAGGGAACCCCACCCCCCCAAAAGCGGAAGAAGAAAGAAATCAAACAAACAAACACCGGTTGGTTTTTGTTGAAGCCAATCCCAAAAAGGGCACCCTCAAGAAAAGACAGACCCAAATGGAATGGGATCAGTTGGTTTTCTCTTGGCTTCCCTTCGAGTAAATGCACAAAGGAGGTATACCATTGTCAGAAACCGTCTTGTGTTTGAAGCCTTTGAGGGGGCCTAAGAGGCTGGATTACTTTCATGTTCCATGGGCATCCCGAAATAACATGCCCATGCTGTTTATAGGGGGTGTCACCCAGAAAGTGAGGGCTTCGCACGAAACGGGGTACCCTCAACCAACATCCACCAGAGATGAAAAAAGAGAGCGGTGGGAGCGCGTTTGTTTGTACATGTCTTGCTGTGTGAAGTATTGGTCTCTGGCTACCCATCTGTTTCTGTATGACACAGATTTACCCACATGGGTGTGGCTCAAAATTGAACGAGCTGAAGTTATGCAGGTGTTTGTCTTCAAAGTTCCATTTGCCTTTCAGTGCCATTTTGGGTGCCTAAGTTTGAGGCACAGCCACATCTCAAAGTCCAAAGTCCTAGTTCACTTCCGAAAGCTCCGTGGTGGCCGGCCAGCCGACTTCATAGAGGTTGAGTTCTTGTCTTGGTTCTGTGTCTCTTCTGGTATACTGAGTATGTTAAATTGTTTGGACGGAAATTCCGTTCTAAAGCTTCATGAACGTGTGAGTAGAGTTTAAATGAGAAATAGTAAGGACAAATCAAGTAGAGTTTCTATCTTAAGCTAAAGTTGCAGTTTCAATACGGCTTCCTTTCCAAATAGGGTGTTGGTTGAAGTCACGAGAGTCTTGTTGTATCTTTTAATCGGACTGTTTCTTCAAAAAGGGTGACCCCAATAGAAGCGATAGAAGCGCACGGGAAATACAATTTCAGGTCTGTTACTATTCACGTTTAAATCCAAGCTACAGTTCAACAAAATGTAAACATAAATGTGTGCGGAAAGGAGTTTCTAGTAATATGTTCTAATTGACATCACATGTAGACTTCCATACGTATGCCTTGCAGTTCAAGCCTTGGACCCCAATAGAACTGAAACTGCATGTTCCTTAAGCTTCTATTGGCTGCTCACTGAGTTTAAGGATCTGGCCAAGTAGATGAAACAAGAAGGTGTGCTTTCGTTGTTACATGTCCAATTGAAGTCTGGTTAAACTTTAATTCAATCCGTATTTGCAAAGGAAGTCATATTGACACTTTAGCCTTCGATAAGCACACAATATGCTTGATATGGTTCATTATTATGTTTTTGAGATTTGTAACCAAAGATTAGCAAACTGAATTCGCATTCAAAAGATAGAAACAAGCTCGAGAATACACTAATAAAACAAACACAACAATATTGCAGATGGGGGGGCTGCTGGGGGAGTATGGGGCATGCAATCTGTCTTGTTTGTTGTTGTGTTTTTGTTGTTGTTTTTTGTTCTGTACATGTTATCGAGAAGAGCGCAAGATTGCAGACCCAAAGAGGCATGGGGCGTGTACTCTGCATGTTTGTTGGTTGTCTTGTTTCTTGATATCTTGCCCCAGAGTACCCAGAAACATGTGCAAAATAGTGCGCCCCACACCGTCCTTTCTGTTTATTAATCCGGTTTAAACATTCTATAGTTCTGGGGCGCTCGTTGGTTTCTTGCGTTTCTGCTTTTTGGTTTCCATGCATGGGGAATGTTATTGTTGCGGTCCGCGAGAAGTGCATTGTCGATTGTCCTTCCGCCTTGCACGTCAATCTGGAGTTTTGATCATGCTTTGCCGGGGTGCCGCCCCACTGTATTCAAGGAGTTGAATCCCTTGAATCATCTTGGGGCCTACCCCATTTCTGTGGTTTTATAGGGAACCCAAAAGAAAACCACTGATTGCGTGGAAAGCAAGACTTCGATCTGCGCACATATGAGCATCTATTATAATCGTTTTATCTGGTAAGTGAACCAGTCAGTCAGTCACTCAGTTAGTCGGTCGGTCGGTCGGTCAGTCAGTCAGCCAAGCAGTCAGTCAGCCAGTCAGTCAAGCCAAGTTAAGTCAAGTCAAGTCAAGTCAGCCAAGCCAATTAGTCAGTCAGTCAGTCCGTCAGCCAGGGAGTCAGTGAGTCAGTCAGTCAGTGAGTCAGTCAGTCATTGTCTGAGCTAGTCAGTCAGCCAGGCAGGCAGCCAGCCAGCCAGTCAGTCAGTCAGTCCGTTAGGGCGGGCAATTCTTCACCCCCAAGCAATTGCTAACCACTTACTTTTTTTGCCGGGCACCTCCTTAAGTACTGAAGAAGTGACTATGAACTTGAGCGTGCCCACGGCGTGCAGTTGGCGATTTCTTCAGGTGCGTTTTTTTTTGGGCGGCGCAAAACCAAACACAGGCCATTATGACAACGAACCTGGTGCTGGCTCTTTTCCTCCCGGACTTTTGGGTGATTCTGGCGATGCAGGGGAACGGAGGCCTGGACAACGCCCTGGTCATGATCCTCGGATCCCAGCCAGGGCCTGTGAGTCTTTTGGGCTTGAGTTTGAGGCTTTTATGATATGCCCCACTCAAAGTTTGGCCTGTGTCGGTCAGTTCCCATTTTTTTTCAAGCATGGTTCTTTTCCACCAGCCGTTTGCCTCAAATTTCCGGAGGGTTGTTAAGGATCCCTGGAAAGAATGGACATGGAAGGTACCCGTAGGTGTACGGGATCGAGAAGCCCAGGATATTTTGCCTCTTCCTGGCCGAGTTTCTGGCCAACCTCGTTGCCCATGGGGAAAGCTATGCGGGCAGCTACGCCTTTTGGACGGATGGCATCGGCATGCTACTCCGCTGCAAGTGGGCGAGGTTCCTACTGTGGATGGACGAAATCCATTTCGCACCACCTAAAAAACCCTGGATGACCCCCCTGCAAATACCAACGCAGTATCAGCGCGCAACACGCCGCGTTTTGCCTCGTCTTTGGCACGTTGAAACTCATTTAGTGAGGCAGTTGGACGTTATACCACTTGGGAAGGCTATTCTCGGGGCAAGGAAACGGTTTGGATTTGTTTGACCAATCGACCCAGGATGTGAGGAACATCCGTTTTTGAGTCATTCTCCCGCAGCTGTTGGGGGAATACAAAAGTCCAGAAGCTGATGACATAGTCAGCTTTTCCTCGTGCAGCACAACTCAACAGGGAAGCCTTGGGTGGGAAACCAACACTGACCTCCAAGCCACAAATCCAAACCACCAACTATTAGACAAGCTGATGACTGCTGAACACATGTGAACGCTGCCAGTTCCAGCTCCTCTGGGGCAGCGTAGAGTTCTCCGCAGATGAATGGACAATGTAACCGCCAGAAACCGGCCGGCGAGTACCGGGAACCAATAGCGGACTCACTCCCAGTTGTTCAGTGGTACCCTTTCTGCTTTTGGTTCGGTGGCTTCCCCGCTCCACATGGCCACCTGCGAAAAGAATAGGTTCCCAATTCGTTTGCAACCTTTCGAGTCACCGGTTGCAACTGGAGCGAATTAGCCAAAACCCATCCCCTTGAGCAAGGGCCCAGTTTGTTTCGCCGTTGCTAGTGAGGAGCCGAAGCCGTAGCACGTTTTGGTCTTGGAACGTGACTGAAGAAAGCTCGGTCCATGCACTCAGGGACACCACGAGCTGGTTCTTTGCGCAAATTTGGTTGTTTCAAATATGTCAATCATGGTACGGGCAGCTTTCCCCATTCTTTTCCTTCCAAAAAAGCACAACATAGCAAGGGACAACCAGCCATGCAACCTTCTGCCTTTAACAGTTTGTTGGGTTGGCTGCTGTTGGCTCGGATTTCATTCAGGATTTCTGAGTAGAATGTTGACCACGGATCTGAGTAGAACCCTTCCACCAAAGATGATGGTTCACCCCCAATCCCGGGGACACCCCCTGTGAAACTAAAATAAGCCGGAGTATTCCCTACTTTCGGGGCTAACCCTGCGATAACCCCGCCAAACTGGGGTTGACATTTCCCCGGGCTTCAAAGTAGCTGGGCCCTTCAAACATAATTGCCCGAAAAGGGGATACCTGTACCTCTAGGCTCGAACGATGTACTTTGTTCAATTGAACAAGTTTAGACCTGGCCAAACCAACAACAAAAAGCAGGCGTTTGGGCCTCAAAAACGGGTGCCACAAAGCCGCTGCGGATCGGGTGAGGCTGTCGGTTCCTTTGGACCACTCCCTGATCGCCGACAGCTTCGTGGACGCCTTTGAGACCTCCGGCCTGGCCGCTTGACGGGAACGACGTGGGCCACCGATTCGCGACGAAGGGCAGGGCAATTGGGACCCCCCCCCAGCAGGAAAAGAGAGCAAACCACTCATTGGCTTCCCTTCTTCCTATTTGTTTGGGAAAGCCCCAAAAAAAAGAAAGAAAGAAAGAGAGAGCAAGCCAGGCAACTCAAACCATGCCAATTGGGCGTTTTTCATTTTTTGGGAATCCGCCCCCCAAAGAGAAGAGAGCAAACCACCGGTGGCTTCCCTTTTTCTTTGTTTGGGAACCCCCCTCCCAAAAAAAAGCAAACCACTATGCAGGCGGCCAAATTGGGTTAGGGAGGTACTTTGGGGTTCAAACAAAACACTGGTGGCTTCCCTTTGATTTCCCGTTCAAAGCAGAGGATGCCAGTACCCTCAAAAGGATAAACTTAATTGGTGAGTGGCTTCAGCTCCAACCAGAGGCAACTCACCTTGAACTGGTTCCAAAAGGTGATTTCCCCTTCCCCCCAAAGGAGGAACTTCACGGAGGTTGAGAGGGAAACGGGGTTGAGGTGCCAGAGATGATGTTTTTCTGCCCGCTGTTGGTCCTGTTCTTTTAGTACTCTTTTCATATTTAGGGGTAAATCCACAAAGGCCACATCCAAACGGTATTCTAGAATCAACCCATGCGCAGTCCAACGTGATTCGCTTTGACTGTTCCTTTTAGTCCCTTGCAGTTGGCTTCCATTAGTCCCTTGCAGTTGGCCGGAAGCTGGGGTCTCCAAAGCTATTGTTTACATCTTGGAGTCAACCATGTGCAACACAACCCCTTTGGTGCATTTTGCTTGGCTGTTAGGACTTGAGAACTTTTTGCCACCTAATGGGTTTTCCACTAAACCGCTAAAAGTTAAACTTTTAGCAGGGGAGCAGAAAGCAACCGAGACCGAATATTTTGCTCACAGAGGGTCCCTTCAAGAGGCTGATCTTCCAGGTACCCTAAGGTGCGTCATGTTAGGAGGTCCTTGTCAGGATCTAATTTGTCGGGTTCCAGGTTAAATGGGAAGGTATACGAAACAGAATCAGAATATCTTAGCCTCTCTCCCACGTTGCCTCATGTTAGAGGCGAATTTTCTGTAGCCTAGACAAGCCACAATCAAAACCGGTAAATGAAGGAGTTAGTAAGGGACAACCCCAGCCATAGATAGTTGCGACCGCCTTCGTATTTCCGTACATAGTTCTGGGTCAACCATTTCTGTAGACGAGCCACAATCAAAACCGGTAGATGAAGGTTAGTTCCTGGTTCTGCGACCATTTTAATACCAGGTTTCGATTGCGCAGATGGCCAACTCCACAGCCCAGAACGGTCCGTCTCCGCTCTCGAGGCCCGGGTCACCAAATTCGCGAAGCTCAGCGCCAGAGCTGTCCGCCTCTCGCGCCTCGCGAAGCTGCTGCGGTTTCTGCCCTCGACGCTAACCGCAAAAAACAAAACCGTGGCTCCAACTTGTTGGCGTCTGGTGCGATAGGGAATGAGAAATGGAATGAACCTGATTCCCTTCATGGAACCTGTTGGATGGTCTATGGGGTTCATTCCCTCATTCCTTGCTGAGCACCAACCAACTTAGGAAGTAGGTGATAGCCATGGTTATAACTTGGGTAACTGGGGTTGGTCGTCTTATTTTCCATGCTTATAGCCCACTTACTAAGTTATCTAAGTTGTTTGAACGTCCAAGCTGGGAGAGGGTGTCATTTTCGAATCAAATGCCATCAACGGGTAACATCAACTATGCCAACAACTGCCCGGGGCATTACATGGTTACTTGGGGATTGATTATTTTGAAATTTGAGTAGGCATAGTAGAATTGGCAGATGTTTTGCGTTTCTGGGATGTATCCTTGAAGGAGCCTTGTTTTAGGTGCTTGAATCCAGGCTGACAATGACACCAGGATGCCCGCAAGGTTCAAGCAACTATGGGCTGACGTCGCACCAAAGATCTAGTTGCTCAGGCCCCACTGAGTCGGGATCCGCCAAAATGATCTCTAAAATGGGACTTCCCTCCGGTCATTGTTTTTCACCTTGTTGTTCACTGGTCAGCTGGGGCAACTGGGAAATCCATGGGAAATCCATGGGAAATCCATCCGTTGTGTGTTATATCAGCTGGATGGGTGGATCCCGTTGCTCAAAGAAATAGGGACACCGCCTGACCGAATGATATCGGCCGATACGGCGAGCTGACCGAACATCCGCTCACGATGAGGTCCTTTTCTTAGGCGTTCCGATAAACAATGTGCATATGGGTGTGGGTTCAGATGGAGGACGCCGAAAAATGGTAAATCTCCTATTGCTTTCGATTTTAGCAAGCCCTGTACCCTCAGAACGCCCAGCTTTGTTTGTTTGCTTGTGTCTTTGTTTGTTTGGCTGACTGGTTGGTTTGTTTGTTCGTTGGTTGGTTGGTGAGTTGGGTGGTTCCCCGTTGTCGCGTGTCCCTCTGTGCACGAGGAAGGGCGACTTGGAGGATCACAAGCAAGGCCCCGCCAAGGGCATCTCAGTGGAGCTCATGGCCAACTTGTCACTTGGCTCCTTACTGACCGGCCAACAAAACGCGACTTTCAGCTTGTGCCGGGGAAAGTAAGACACACATATAGATAGATAGATAGATAGATAGATAGATAGATAGAAAGATAGGTAGGTAGGTAGCTAGGTAGCTAGGTAGCTAGATAGATAGATAGATAGATAGATAGAGATATATGTGTATATATATATATGTGTCTTTTTTTTTAAAAAAAAAAGAAAGAACAACATAAACAATAAACTATTATAGATGTATATATGTATGTATGAACTGTGTTTTGTTTCTTTTGGTCAAAGGCAATCCCTCCTATCTGAGGTTACGGGCAGGATCCCTTTTGTAGTTGCTTTCTAGGCAGGGGCTAGGATTGGCCAAGCCGCCATTGAGCAGCCCAGTGTACCGCTTGGGAGACCCGAGGAGGTCCCGCACAAACCAGCTTTTAAGGGGGTTACTCTGGGCTAGCCCCAGTATATGTTGTTATTTTCCTTGGTGTTTATTTTGAGTTCATGACGCAGCCACTTACAATGACTACCTTTGGTTGGACCTCGAAGCTGTGGATTCAACTTGCAAAGCAGAAGTCCCCCGATTGACCATCCAAACAATAATTATATTCTGGTTGAAGAACCTGCCTTTTGAGGTCCATCAAGGTGGCCCTGCTCATCATCGTGCTGGTGATAACGCTGCCAGTGATCGACTTTTTCAGATACCCGCCGGACGACAACTCCCTGCAGAGTTGGACGGCCCAAGTCTACTGGAGTTCCAAAAACTTTCCAGATGATACCGCCTTCCAAGTGGAGAAAATGCGGGAGTTTTACCAGATCCTGGCGTATTTCCCATTCCAGGCTACCTTCCACTACGCGAACATGACCCAGGTCATTATCGAAATCGAGAATTCCCAGGTGCCCCTTCTGACTGGAGGGGGGATCAGTAGTCATTTTGTTTGTTTGGTTTGCGAGAAAACGGGCTTTTCTCAAAAGGAGGAGATCTCCAAAACGTCTTGTTTCCTTTTGGTTTCCCTTTAAAGGTAGTCCAAAAAGGCTGCCCCTCCCCAACAAAAAATAGGAATAAACCCAAAAACATGTGCGTGCGTGTAGCTTGCTTGCAAGCAAGAAGAACAAGGCTTGATTTAGAACTTCCACTCCATAAAGTATGTGTCACATTTTGCTGGCCCGTTTTCTCGCCACGTTCCTGAAGGCACCAATGCGGCAAGAAGACGTCCTTGTCATGCAGAAGGAAGACACCATCGTCAAGTTCAACTTCCGTTCTCCAAACTTGGCCGAGGCGATGCTGAACGTGACTCCGATTGATGTTAAAAGCGAGTCTTTTTCTCTTCTGAAAGGTTCAGGCGCCCTCCCTCGCACTAAGGTCGCATCTGATAGATCGAGGGTGCCCTGAAGAGGAAATCGGTCTTGAAGGTACCCTCCCACTGGTGTTATGTTATCGGGAGGGCCTTGTACAGATGTAATTTGACCCGTTTCCCGCAAGTACGGCCTCAGAAGTTGGGAACGCTGCGCTCCTGGAGGTCCGTTTTTGCCAGCATTGCCCCTGTTGGGAAACCACCTGGTTTTGTCACGGGGGTCTCCATTATGATATAATCTCAAGCAATGCAATAGTGAGTATTCATGTGTTGTTTCAACCCCTCCCCCCACCCACCACCAAAGAAAACAATCCTCCTGAAATTGTGGTTGTCACTTTTCTCATTTTGAGTCTTGTACTTGTTACAAGCGAGGTAATCCTCATGACGGTGGTGATTCTTACAATCCTCATCGCTGCTGGCGGCGTGTCCTCTGCAGTGTCCCACACGGTCCACCGAGCCGGCAGCAGCAAGTGTTTCTTGTTTTTGGTGTTGTTGCTTTTCCCCTTGCATTCATGTTGCCGACCAGTTGGCGACCACGCACAACTGGCGTTTGATTCTCTGGACTGCCCTTGGTTGCCAAGAACATCAATGCCCAACAAGCCAAACAAGCAATTGTGTGCCGCTGTTTGCCAACAGCACTCCCTCCAGAAGATTGGATTTTGGCCGCGGCTTGGGGTTTAAGAATGGGACACCTCGAAAAGGGCCGTTTTCCGAAAGAAACGCCCACCCCCATGATTGTGGAAATGGAGGGGTGTAGGTTCAGAACCGCTTCAGGCGAGAAAGTAGTGGGAATCAGTCACTGTCGCATCACCGAAATTGTTATTTTCCACACCATGCGGCCCATGCCCGTGTGGCCATCCCAAAACGAGGTCCTGTCACCCATTGAGAGCCTGCTGGACATCGTGCACTCCACAGCCATCCAAATATTCGAAGCCGTGGAGCAGATGGCCATCTACTTCGTGAAGGAGAGCAGCCAAACCTGTGGGTGCCAATGTGTTTTACAAAAGGGGACCCCCCAACATGGCTGGGTTTTCCTCGGAAATCCCTGCCACACAAAGAAAGGCACCCTGAAAACAAGACGCACCAAATCCTAGTGTCAGCCTTTTTTTTGGAGGGGGTGGGCCCCTTTTAAATAGTTATATATATATATATACATATATATTGCTTTTTTCTTTGTTTAAAGAAGAAGCCATACAAGCACAAAAAAACAAACGGAGTCCCCCTTGCCCTCCCCGGAAAACTGCCGTGCAGGTTTGAAGTGAACGTATAATCATAAAGGGCTGCCCTTTCGCAAGCTCCTCGGACTCAACGTGCTGTCCCACAAAACCAGCGGTCGGTAAGGGAATGACTGCACCGAAGAAGCCCTGTAAATACCAACAAACAATGATTTCTCCGGGCTTCCAAGTGGTGCAGGATTTCGTCCATCCACAGTATTTTGAAACAAACCTATGTACTCCTCCCTATGGCATGGAATTTTGCCAAAGAAAAGAAAGCTCAGCCGTTCTCGCCGAAAGTACTGCGGAAACCGACTCGTTGGACCATCCTGCACCAGAAGCATGTCCAGTAGAGCCCGGGAGCGTACGAGTAGAGACAGCCCTTCTTCGGCATTTGTGATGGGTGATTAGACTACCTACAGTACTTACAGCATTTGCACTTTCAACAAGTTGATTGGGACCTTGTGGGTGCGTTGCCCACTTGAAGCCTCATTGCTTTTCTTGCTACCTTGCACGTCCACAACTTGCATGGATCCTTTGGACGCCTGAGGCCCTCTTTTTGGATGCTTTGCTTCAAAGGAGGCACAGATAAACGTATCAACAGACCAGGGGTACCCCAAATGCTGGGAACTACCGCAAACACATGCTTCTGCGGTTTTGGGGGTGGTTTGCTGAAACTAAGCTTGACACCCAGGTTCACTTGTGAAGTTGTGCGGTTCTCTCACTCCCTGAGTCCCTGGACTAATTCTTTAATGGAAGTCCATTTTAGTGGTAGATCGGTGATTTTTGTTGGCCAATCTACTCAGGAAGTGAGTCAAGGTCCCCCAGTAGAGCCCTTTTACCTTTTCCAGGGGGAGGGTTCCGCTACTAAAATAGACCGCACAAAAAGTTGGTTCCAACTTCTTTAAACCACTGGAGTTGACAAGTTGGTGAGTTTTCGCCTATCCAAGTTTGATAAGTTGATCTCAGGACTACAGCAGCAAGTGGCACGAGGAGCCCGTGGATCTGAAGAACCGCTTCTCGCACGAGGTGCAGCTCTTGTCCAAGGTGGGGCACCGGGCACAGGGGCCGCGCGCATTTTTGGCGGAAGGACGGAAGGGCGGTGCCTCTAAAATGGATGGGTCGTGGGGCTCCATGTGAATTTGCAGGGAAAACTTATTTTGGTTTGTTTGGGCTGGTTTCTTGCTGAAGGTATGGAGGTCTATTCTTGTAAGAACCTAAGTTGCGGTATTAAGGCCAGGGGCGGGTGTTTGACCAACGGAAAGGATGTTCCCCAGTTGGGCACATCTCCCTATCCGCCCTTTTTCCCCTCTTTCCATGGAAGTAGACAGGAGGCTTTTGGAAGACTACCAGCCCATTTTGAGGCCCGCACGCCCACTTGCACGATTGGACAAAGTGGGTTCCCAAAACGGAGATTCCAAAAGTCATGGCTTGAAACGGCTTGAAAGGTTCATGTTAATTTGCAGGGAGGGTAAAGGGGTTTGGTTTAGGGTGGGTTTGGGGGGGGGGGGGGGTTAGGTTTGCTAGGTGGGCCAAGTTGCCAGGGCCTAAGCTATAGGCATCTTGTGAATAATTTGGCCCATCAACAACGCCAAGTGCCCTGCCAGTTCGTTTTGGACCCTTCGCCCCTGTGGGTTTTCCAACCTGGAGGTGTTGCCCCGCTGGCCGGGGACGAACGCGACGCGGTCAGGTCCTCCAGAAGCTGGACCTCCTCACATTGATCGCCAACGCCAAGCGCCCGGTGGACGAGTTCGAGCATCTGGGCCGAAGCGCGCGCACATCGCGCGCGTTCGCCAAGCGCCAGGTGGGAAGCAAGGTTCAGAGAAGTTGGTAGGGTCCCTGGACCCTGATCCCAATGGGGCGGCGTTGCCAGCGCCCAATAAAGCCGAACAGGGTCGATTTGGTGGAAATCTTTCGGTATGCCGAGGACCATTTAGAAATGATTTGAAATGGAGAGCCACCTCACGAGAGGACATGAATCCCTCCCGAATTTTGATGTCCACCCTCTCGGGTCCCTTGAAAGTCATGCCCATTGTTATAGAGATGCATATATGTATCTATACATATATATAGAAATATAATTGTAGATGCGTATGTATGTATATACATATACATATAAATGTACATACATAGGCATTATATATCTATATATTGTATATTCTCAACCGCCGCTTGCGCTCGCCAAGTCGCAAGCCTAAGGCAACTGGGCGCGGGTCCCATGACCTTTCTCCAGGACTACGCCACCCACGCGGCGCTGAGGCACGAGTTGACGCTGGACCGGCGCGAAGGCCAGCTGGAGGCGGGGAGAGAAACTCGCGCAACGGGAGGGACGTGTTACGCTACGCTGGGCGCCCCGAGAAAAAAAACACGGGTGCGTTGGTTCTTAAAAAAACACATGGGTGTGGTGTTTAAAGGGGAACAAAGGGACACCATCAAGTTTAAGGCTCCCGTCTTGTAAGACAAACCCACATGTTGCGGGTAAACGGAAGACGCTCAAGCCCAAAACGCATTGTAAATTACAGTAGGTTAGGGGGGTTCCCCTTCTTCCACGACTTGCTATATTTAGGGCGTCCAGGGCAAACTCGATTCTGGGGTTCCAAAACACACCTTCTGTGAGTGCATCTACTTTTGCAGGGTCAAACTCGATTCACACTCCCTTGTGGCAAAAAGGGGTGGGACGAGTGACCAGCATGAGTTTGAATGGTGCCAACTTTCACACTGCAACTTAAACCATAAAACCAATGGGTGAATCAGCGGTTGTTTGTTCCCTTGCAGCATTGCATTCTTCCATTCGCTTATAAGAAGATATGTTCGAGTACCCCTTTGCGTCTTAAAGGGAATCTATCACTGGTCCAGTTTTTGCATTTTTCTTCGGCGTATCCCCAAGCATTCATTCCTCCCGCTGGGTCCGGCTACGCCTGGTCCGCCGGCTAGTCGTTTGGAGGCGGAGGAGGCGGAGCTGGGGCTGTTGATGGAAAGCCTCGGCACGGAGCTGGGCCCAGCCACGGGGCCCAGGGCGCTCGCGCGGAAACTCGTGGGCCGCGAGTCGGGGCCGATGGATTTTTTCGTGTGGCAGGATGCCCCAAAAAATCCAAGGGGTGGGTTCTCAGAAACCCAAGAAACAACTGGAATCCGTTTTTGGCTCACGTTTTGCACATGTGTTAAAACTGATTGTAGGGAAAGCAAGAGGAAAACCGGATTCCATGTTTGGGGTCCTTTGACACATACTCGAGCCAGCGGGAAATTCACGGAACACGCTTGGAAGTTCAGGGGCTTGGCCGGAGTCCCGCCCGGCAGGTGCGGGGGTGTTGCAGGTAGCTGGCTGTAGCACTGTAGATTGTTGACTTTCCCTGAAAGCCATCCCAAAAGGTTCCAGTCTTGAGAGAAGGTCCAAGGGCTTCAATCAATGTTGACCTCTCTATATGTCTTTGAAGCATCGGCGCTGAAACTGGGTAGACCTCGCTTGACCGGTTAAACCGTACCAGTCTGAACCCATGCTTGCTTTGTTCCCGGAGTAACTCACCGCATGTTGTGTGAAGGAAGGAGCTCGGGAAGCGCAAGCCGGCAGCCTTTTAACTTATTTTAATAGACGCTGTGTGGTTCCTTCGAAGCCGGAAGAATAGCGTTCTAATATGCGGAGGCACCTGACCCTCAGTCGACATGTGTTGGCTGTTTTTTTGTTCCACCTCACTCCCCGCTCGCTCCCCACGCCAAAAACATGAGGAAACAGCCACCCCTTCACAAAGCCCGCCCTGCACGGCTCGTGCTGGATACGCCCTTGGGACCTCTTGACGTTGGGTCTGGATCTGAACCAGCCAGCTGGGGGCTCAAAGGGTATGTTGGAAAGGTCACGGATCGAAAGGTGCTGGAATCTATGTGAGTGTTAGTCGGCAAACGGCGGGTAGCTGCATTTGGTCCAGGGAATGGTGGGCCAGCCGCCCCTTGTTTAATGATGCTCTCCTTTTGGTTTTCTTTCAATGGGCCGGGCCTGCTTGTTCAAACAGATGCAGCAATCATGCCTGATTCGGTGGTTCGGTGTTTGGTCCTTGTGGTGTCGGCAATGTACATGTTCTTGATTAGGATTGGGAACCCCCCACTTTGAACAACCCAGTTCAACATCCAATCCAAAAAAGGGTCCGAGAGCAGATTCCTCCTAACTGATGTAAACCTGTTTTGGAGGGAGGTTCAGGCTCCCTTGTTCAGTCAGCACGGCATAGCACTTGTAGGTAAGCAGGGGTTATGGATTCGGATCGCTGGATTCCCACCCTACGCTGAACAATGATTGATGAACACCCATTTGGGTGCGTCTTTTGTGAGGGCACCCTTTCTTGGCATGGTTTGCAAAAGGAAACCGCAAGGAACACCTACCATTTGGGTCCTTAAACAAGTTACCTGGACCCTCAACAACGGAATAAATTTGGAATTATTAATTAAATACCCGTAATTTTGGCGCAATAGCCCATGTTTAAGGGAATTTTCTTAGGTCCAGCTCCACCAATTTGGCCACCGCGCCTGAACCCGGCGCCTTAACCGGTCTCGGGGTTAAGGCCGAGATCAGCAGAGCTGACTTCAACTCCTGGGAGCTGAACGTTGCTGAGCTCAACTCCCCGCAGCGCATGTCACTCGCACGGCCGGGAGAAGCAAAGCTTTGCCGGCCGCTTGCGTCGCGCGCGTCAATATGGGAGTAATACTGCGGATGGACGAAATCCTGCGCCACCCAAGAAACCCTAGAATGATGATTCTCCTGTAAATACCAACGAACAATGGTTCCCCATGGTTTCCAAGTGGTGCAGGATGGGTCATGCCTAAAACATCCACCCGACCCGGGTGTCTTTTTGTGTATGTTTTTTTTGGGGGGCTCTGGGTCTGGGGGGGAAACCTGGCTGGCGGAAGGAAGGCAAAAGAAAACCGTTGCCATTTCGGGGGTTCCCCTATTTTGAGACACGCCCATGGGGGCTTTCTCATTTGGGTGTGCGTCAAAATAGGGCACAATCTGAAAACAGCCAAGCGAAAAGCTCCCTCAAAAACAAACACGCCCGCACACACACACACCCACCACACACCACACACACACAGACACACAGACACACACACAGACACACACAGACACACACACAGACACACACACAAACACAGACACAGACACACACACACACAGACACACACAGACACACACACAGACACACACAGACACACACACACAGACACACACAGACACACACAGACACACACAGACACACACAGACACACACAGACACACAGACACACACACAGACACAGACAGACACAGACACACACAGACAGACACAGACACACACAGACAGACACAGACACAGACACAGACACAGACACAGACACAGACACGGACACGGACACGGACACGGACACGGACACAGACACACACACACACACACACACACAAAACACACACACACACAAAAGCATACACAAGCACAGACACACACACACACACACACACACACACACACACACACACACACACACACACACACACACACACACACACACACACACACACACACACACACACACACACACACACACACACACACACACACACACACACACACACACACACACACACACACACACACACACACACACACACACACACACACACACACACACACACACACACACACACACACACACACACACACACACACACACTTGATATGAGACGGCAAAACTGACAATGTGCACCCCCGAGCAACTGGAAGGTGAAAAGCGGAGTTTCGTCAGCTTACCTTCCCGATCTGTCCGCTCACCGCGGCTACTCGTCAGTGCCCATGACTACCGCGACGAGGTACTGAGAAAGGGGGTCGGTTTGCTGGCATGGGCAGACTCCAAAAAGAGAGAACGACAACCGCGGAAACCCCTTAGGAACAGGGGGGCCACACACACACCCCCCTCAGGGGGAGAGACAGAAACCGAAAACCGAAACCCAAAAACCGAAAAGCCGCCTCCATCATGATTCTCGATGGGTGATTTGGTCACTTTTTAACTCCTGCCTGTGCTCGCCTATTTGCAGGCATTTTGACATGTGGCTGCACTGGCTACGTTCAGGTGGCCTTCTGATTCTGTTCCCGAACTTTCCTGAGGCGCTCCAGGCTCTTCCAGCGCTGCGTGACGTCCGCGATGGACCGGTTGAGCTTCTTGGCCAGCGACTTGTACGAGTACTTGGACCGGCTGTCCGCTTTCAGGCTGCAAAGCTGCTGGTCATCTTCTTCTGTCCAGGCACGAGGTACTTCCGGGGGAATTTCCGGGGGAGTTCCTGGGTTGCCGGCATCGGAGTGAGCATGAGCAGGAGGTTCGGGAAGGGATTCAGGAGAGGAGAATAGGCCAGCGCAAGGAGAGACTGGAGCTGGAGCTGGAGTGCGAGGTGCTGGACGCGCTGGAGGTTCCGGGGAGTTCGTCCTCTCGGAGGATGTAGCGCGGCATCGCTTCCGCTTTGTTCTGCGTCGGTCCCCCCCTTGTCCATGATGGAGCGGGGAATATTGGCCTTCTTGATGCCCGGCTGACCAACGTAATCGTGCACCATGGGGCTCTTCGAGCGCGGATCTATAGAGTCGTTGGTGTCCCCCGCGATGATGCCATAGGACAACGACTTGGGGTTGACCACCACGTCCCGCCTGTGGTCTGCGTGTGACTCGGTCGGAGTTGCCGGGTTGACCGAGTTCAGCATCATCGGGCCAGGTGAGTTGATCTCATCGGCTCCAGCTGGAGCAAGTGCTGGTGGCCGCGACGACTCGGCCAGCGACCGGCCGTGACCATATTGTTGCTGCAGGCGACCTTGCCCGTCATGGTGCCGGCGACTGTGTGCCTCGTCAGCTTGGTTCAAGGTCTCCTGGATGAGCTGCATCATGTCAGCAGCGTTCTGGGTCATACGGTGATGAAGCGCTATCATGCGGCCGAGCATGGCGACAGCTCTCTAAGGTCGGCAGGAATGCTAGTACTGTTTGAACCAGTGTATGAGCTCCATGGTCAACACAAAAATCAAGAAACAAAAGCCAAGGACAAACTCGGACACAAGAGTGCAAAAGCCAAAACGAGCCAAAAAAAGACCGGAAAGAGTCAAAAAGAGGGACAAAAGAGAGCCACAAAGCCAAACAGCTAAAACAGCGAAAAACTGGCGCTTGAAAGTTCTTTCTTGTTGGGGTCGCCGGTAGATGAAACAGGTGTTGCAGGTCAGCTGACTTGTAGCCGGCGGACAAATTGCGGAGCTGATCCAGTGCCATCTGTACTGCTCTGGCTGGGTGCGCATACTTGGTGGCGAGGGCTGACCGTGATCTAGCCCCGGAGAGAAGGGTGGAGAGGCTTTCCGCAGTACGCGGTCCTCTTATCTGCCAGATTTTGCTTGGGGTTTTGTAGTAAATCGCCCGGTCGCCCACATCGATGACGAAGCCGAGGAACTCCGAAGACCCCACTTGTTCCAGCACGATGGGAGCACCGTAAAAGTCAGCCTGGAGCAGTGCCTCCAATGGGGCTGCCGGGTGACCTGAGGCTGGAGAAGGGAAGATGACAAATCTGTTGTCCACATATCGCTCCAAAAAGACGTTGTGACTGGTGAAACATTGTCCATAGATACGCTGCCAGATGACTTCGTGCCTCGCGACGCATATGTGGCTGAGTACTGAGCTCAGCTGAGAGCCAATCGCTGTACCATGGACTTGGCGCATGATGAGGGTCCCTACCTGAACATACATGCATTGGAAGCTGGACTTGACGATGGCTAGGATGTCCTCCATGTGAATGACGCGCGTGGTCGGTGTGCGTCCGTAGGATTGCTTGCCCGCAAACACTCGATTGTAGCGGGCAGCTGCCTGGGTTTCCACTGAGTACACGAGACTGGGTCGTCCTCGCTGGTGCTCGGCTAGTAGCTGCTCAACTGCTGCACACACTTGGTCCTGAGGGACACTGTTGAAGAATCCGACCAGGTCGTCGTTGTGGAGGCAAGGGTGACTGTATCGTCTGTGTCGTCAAAGTACTGCTTGATGTTCTACCATATCCGCAGTGTGGGGTGTATCCCCCATGAACATTTCCATGTCCGCTGCAATCTCGCCGAGAAGGATTGCGACTGCCTTGAAGAGCAGCCGATGCACCACCTTGTGGTATGCTATAATGGTCCGCCCCGACTTCCATTGCTTCTTGCGTTTGAGAAAAACTTTTCCAACCGGGATGGAGGTGGTCTTCTTCCGGTACGCCCATTTGTACCTCTTCTGCAGGTGCCGCGGAATTGCCTCAAGAATAAGGGCCCCGGCTTGATCGGGCTTCAGTGTAGTGGCTGCAAAGGTGCCGGACTGAAGCCAGGTGTTGTGGAGGCCTTTGAAGTAGAGTTGAGGGCAAAAGAACATGAGGTGGTGGTTGTCGTGATCTTCGTTGTGGCATACAAAGTCCTGGCCAAGGTGTCGATGAAGGATGTTGAGCTGATGCTTGGTAAGGAGCTGATGGGTGGATGCGTGCTGCCGATGTTGCTGGACTTGGCTGCGTAGGTGCTCCATGAGAGGGGCGTGGAACTGGTCCAGGGGGAGTCCGTGATGCAAGCACCATTTCCGTAAGCGTTCATGAACTTGCACTTCGTAGACCGCGAAGTCCACATAATACGACGCCAGTGCTGAAGTGTAGTGAACGTGATGGGGGTTCCTCATCCAATCCCGCTGCCACATGACCTTGAACATGGGATAGCCAGGGCTGACGTTTTAGCCAGGCGTCGCATTGGCATGATGATGGCCCTGGGGATGTCAAGGGGTAGCAGTCCTGAAATGACGAGAAGTTCCACATGACTGTGTGGACTCGGGGATGAGGAGTCTCAGCCAGCTTCGTACTGGGTAAGTGGAATGGAAGGGCCCAGTTGCGGTGGTCGATGACGAGACGACGAAGAGCTTTGCGGGTGGTCCGTTGATAATCTGGGTGAGACAGCCACGGTAATCGTAATAGCAGGTTGATCCTGGGTTGCTGAAGTTGTCGGAAATCAAGAACTCGTCGAAGAATGTTGCGAACTCGATGCCGATGAGGCTGTTCCACATTGCCGGACAACCTGTAGATGGCATAGATGTCCAAGTCCGAGTGCCGTCCGCTGCAAAGTCGTTTTTCTTCTTCCCAGGATTCAATGTGCTCCGAGGTGAGGCGGGCAATGATGGACCAGGCCTGAGTGTGTTTGAGCGCCACTCGATGAAAATTCCTGCCATAGACTGTGCAACTCCTTCTTCGCAGCCGAAGGACCTCTTGGTCGGGGTCTGTCAGGATGACCCAAGTGGCAAACTCGTCATAGTTGTCGAAGTGATGCCACCATCTGAGTGCCGGTTCTGCATTGTTAAATTGAACGTGTTGAATACCCAGTAACTTGGCTCTACGATTGTGCTCTCGGCTGGGATAAGTGATGCTGGTGCTGCCAATGTATACATCAGACTGCGGGTTGACGGAGCGTGGAAGGTCAGGGCGGAGTTCTACTCGCTGCTTCCAGTACACCGCATTGGGCTGCGAGAAGTGGGTGAAGGTGTACATGTTCGGGTGGATGCGCAAACGTCGTAGTCGGCGCCTGAGCTCTGTAAGTGCATGTGTGGGACGGCCGTAGTGATGAACCATGAGCAGCGTGGACAGGGACTCGGCCCACATAGATAGTTGCTTGTTGACCATCGGCATGTTGAGAATTCTGCGACTTGTGATGATGATCAGGTAGAGGACCTGATAATATTGATAGGATGCGTGGACGTCGAGTGGATCACCGAGTCTTAGTGCAACAAGGGCCGTGAGGTAGGGAAGGAAGTGGTCGGTGCCGTGCTGCAAGCTGACTGGCCACATGGGCTCAGGGATACCATAGTGTCTGGCAGCGCCGCATAGTTCTGATCGTCCATACTTGCCGAAGAGCTGCAGAAGAAACACAGTCTCCGGGGATTGAATGACCGGCATGGCTTAGCCATGTGTCACATGCTCGAGCACCGAACTGTTAGGTGGATCAACTTAGAACTACACTGGCTCGCAAACCCCAGAATCCGGAACGAGAAAGAGAGAAAAAAGGAGAGAGAAAGAAAAAGAAAAAGAAAAAGAACAAGAACAAGAAAAAGAAAAAAGAAAAAGAAAAGGAAAAAGAAAAAGAAAAAATAAAAACACCAACGGAAGGTCTCAGGGCAAGTTCCGGGCACACCGAGCAGCAGGGCCTTTTGTGCCAGCCGATTCATAGCGTGCTAACGTCCTTCATCGTGAGCGCTAGCATCTCGCCTCTCACTTACGATACATGTACAGCACCGTAATGAACTGTAGGAGTGCTCGCTTCGATCCCTTGCTCACCAAGGAGATAGTGGCGCCCCACTTGACTGCAATAGTTTTCAGCTGCTCCATCGTGTCCGATGCTAGCTCCTGCTTGACGAGATCGAGGTAAGTCGCTTGGTTGGACAGCGTGCGTTCATGCAACCACGCTTTGAAGACTTTGTCCGTGAGGCTGGCGGGGAGTGGAACCTGCTGGCCCTTGGGATTGCCCTGACGTAGAAGTTCTGGATCTAATGTGATGTCCGGGGCGGCCTCCGGAGTCTTGCGCTTTGCCGGCCGTCTTTTGGGAGCTGGATCAGCCTCCGGAGATGGAACTGGTAGGGGAGGTCCTTGAGTATCCGACATCGCCGTGTTGATGTAGAGGGACTGGTCAGAGCGGCCAGGTGTGGGAGTCCAGGATGCGGTATTGGAAGGAGACGAAGATGGCTGCTTCTTGTCCGGTGTGAGAGTGATGCCTTTGTTCTTGTAGCGCTCAAGCTGTTGTTCCAATTCGGCAATTTTGTGGCGGGCGAGGTTCTCCTGCTTGGCGGGCTGCAGTGACTCTATGAGATCCACGATTTTGAGCGCGAGTGGCCCCATGAACTGCATAGCCTCGTTGCGCTTGTCCGGCGCATTGTCCGCGTGAAGGGAGCGGGCTGTCCGGTCGATGTCGACCTCCCTGCCTCGCAAGGCTTTGAGGATTGATGTCAATAACACCGCCTCGGCTATTGTCTGAGCCATTACCGGTGTCCTTTATCCCCCCTTTCGATACCGCTCGGAGTGCGTGATCTTCTGCTCCTCCCCGAAGAAGACGTGTCAACGGAAGATCTAAGATTGCTGTTCCTGCGAGCCCGACCCTTCGAGACCACTGAGTGGGTTGAATGTGACGGTATAGTTGCAGGCCGCGGACTTCCGTTTTGTCGAGGAAGATGTCATCAGATTGAAAGGTGCTGGGAAGTAGCTGCGCATATCGAGGCTGAGTGTACTGCGTTGCATCGCCTTGGCCTAGGGGCGCACGGGCCTGAAGTTGAACTGGTGGTGCTGGTGGTGCGGGCCGAGGACCTGTCTGCATGTGGGTCGTGCCACCGGCATGATAGTTGTAAAACTGACCAGGAGGCTGAGGGGGGAACTGGTGGGCCATATGTGGAGGCCGAGGAGGATTGACTCGGGGTACTGCTTCCTTTCAAGGTTGGTGCTGCACGGATTCCATCCGATTGGAGCTCGAGTATAGGCTTCTGTCTGAGGCTGCGGTACCGACCATGATGGAAGATGCGAGGACATCGGTTGCGAAGAAGAGGT
>CAUJNA010000202.1:567691-595191 GCA_963377175.1 Effrenium voratum | reverse complement strand
AACCAGCATTTTTTGGGGGTCTGAACACAGACATCAGGGATCAATTGGGCACGTGACCCTAGCGATGTTGGTTTGGGAAGCCAGCTCGAAAGTGGTGGACATGAATCCCCAGATTCAAATGAGTAGGTCCCCCAGTGCCCTTTCTCACCCCGTTTTGTGGGGGAGGGTTCCCCTATTAAAATAGACTACCGAAAAGAAAAAAAGGACCCTGCATCTAACCTCTTTTACTGGAGGACCATGCGATGTCCAGCAAAGGTTCCCCAAATACATTCATGCCCACAGGAGAAGAGTTTTATTGGATCCTTAACCTTTCAAAGACATGTGTATGTGCCCACCAACAATGAAAAGGATCATACGGCACCAGCAACCCCGAAGACAATGACAACACCACAAAGGAAGAACAGTGATTTTGATCCTTTGTTCGTTCGTTTTTCAAGGACTAGCTTTCCACTGACCAATCTAGGGTAGGCTTCCTTTGTTTCCCTTGGCCAGGTGCCAACTTCCGTGTTGGCTTTGGGCTGTCTACACTGCCTTGCTCCTCAGAGTTGCTCCGAGCCGTTCCCGAAATGACAATCAACCCTCATAATTTTGGTAGATAATGGGAAAACTTGCTTTCTTCTGTTTTCTTTTGCCACTGGTATAAGTTGCCAAATGATTGCTACTGGCTTTCCCCGCTAATACTGACCAAATGAGTTCTTGCAGTTTCCCAAAATTCTGTCGATCGGGTCGCATGGGAAGCCTGTCAGGGGTGACCAACGTCTTCCTCGCGGAGTCCGGCCATGAAACGGCCCTGCTGTACAACGATCAGACCCTCACCTAAGTTAAGCATGCCTCCTTTGAAGAAAGTTGGCCTTAAGTTTTATGGCTTTACCCAAGGTCCTACGCTTTCCAATCTCTGAGTCTTCCTGGTGAAACCTAGAGCTTAAGGCCTCTCAGTGTTGTCGTGAGAGATGTTCATCTTTTACTGCCAGGCCATTGGGAAATGTGGTCCCAAGGGGTTGTGCTTGGTTCCAACGATAAATTGCGTTTCCAGGCTGAGATTAAGGAAGCTGTTGGCCAGATGTATCCCAGGCCCTTTTTGGGGCGGGGGGTCGGCAGCTTGCAGTGGAAGTCAAGCCTCATTTGCATCTGCAGGCCCAACAGCTTGGAGCTTTTGTGCATGATGCCGTTCTCAGACGTACGGAGGCACACTTTGCAACGACCCCTGTCCTGACTGCCCTACATCGACAGGATTTTGCCGAATGCTATGCGACGGACATGAAGCCATGAAGCTGTCTTTCTTGAAACGCCAAGAGGTCGGCAGATTTCACATCAGCCACTCCCAAAGTCCGGCTGGCTGGATCTAGAAAGGGACGGGCAACGAGCACATACTACCGGATCGCAAGCGTTGCAGAGCAAAATGGAGGCGTCCAATCCACCAACCTGGGATTCAACCATCCCCAAAACCTGAAAGTGGAATTAGGGGACCCCCCACCCCGCTCCTCCTTGCGGTAAGGGGGATATGGGTGTGGCTCAAAATTAAACAGGAGGGGCAAACCGCAGGTTTTGGTCCATGTTTCCACCAGGGCATCCGATTTTGGAATTCCGGTTTTGTGAGCCCACATTCAACCTAGGATTCGACCATCCCTTTTTTGTGTCGACCCCCCACCCCCCTCCTCCTTGAGGTCGGGGGGAGATTCAGCCCAGGAGCTGCCTGCAGAACATGGCCTGCGCCAAGCTCTTCCGACTGCTGGCGGAGCCGGGCACCGCCATCTTCGTGAACTTCGACGAGCCCACCCGGCGCGACCTGCGCCAGGCGCAGCTTCGGGGGCGAAGACTTCGGCTTCGGGACCCGAAAGCCATGGCCCTGTGCTCAATATCGCTAACCAAAGCACACTATTATACGTGCCTAAAGCCAAAACGGCTTGAACAAGCAACCAAACAACTACAAGCCAATGAAGCCGAAACTCAGAGAGTCTTTCCACAGAATAGCCCAAAGCCAAAAACGTGAAAACACCTTTACACAAACAGCAACAACAAAACGCAAAAAAAGCTGCACTGTCCTCAGACACTTTTTTTAATCAGTAGCCGCTCACTGTGAGTTCTGGGCGATGCTTCTTTGGCTTTCTCGAGTTGCTTTGTTGCTTGTGTTGGGCGGGTTTGGTCCAGTGGAAAGACGGTTTGAGTTGTTGTTTGTTGTTATTGTTTTTGTTTTTTTTTTTTTTTTTTTTTTTTTTTTTTTTTTTTTTTTTTTTTTTTTTTTTTTTTTTTTTTTTTCTGGGGTTGGTTTGCTTTCTCAAAGTGTTGTTTGGTGTTGGTTTTGGGCTGGGCTTCAAAGATTGTGTACCATTGGTCCTCATGTCGGAATTAAGTGTATATTGTCTTATACTTATACTTGGCTGTTATCGGCTTTACTGTTGGGTTTCATATCCTATATCCTATCTTAGGTCTATTGCGATAAGTGCACTATTACTAAGCAAGCATGTCAATGAACATAGGCCATATATATATATATATATGTATATCTATTCAACTTTAAGGAAATTATGATACGCATTTCCAGAAGATTGAAACTTCAAATCATGCAGCTAGGATCCCAAAATCACCGTTATCTACGGTCAAATTGAGTACGCGCTAGCTTACGCATTGGTTTCTTGATATGCCCATTTACGCTCAACAAGCACGGCAGCAATCGCATTCACATGCCAAGGCTAAAGTTACCATGAGACCTGTAACTGTGCACTCCACAGTCCCCAGCTCTCTAAATAATGTGCCGGGCTTGTTTGGTTCTATTGTAAGGCAACACAATTGTTTGTACCCTCAAAAACGCGCACACACACACACCGATTAATTGTATTCCCCCTCTGTGGCTACAAGGGAAATCATGTAAGGACGGGGTGACCACGAGATTGGCGCTCAGGTGATCGTCTCGGCCATTTTGCACACGGATCCAGCATGCCATGACCGGCTGGTGACGCAAGTGTGGGGCCATTACTATGGGCGGCAAGACCTCTTCCAATACGTCGAGCAGCTGACAAGAACCGAGGAGGAGGAGGAGGAGGACATTGAGGACATGGTCGGGCAAAATGTGTTGGAACAACCAACCCCTAGTCGCCTTTGAACGGAACCAAGTGGTGGCTGTGCAAGCAATCGCCTCTTGTTGAAGCCATCAGTTTTTTACAGGGAAACCCAAAGAAGTTTGCTTACAGCACGGTCGCCTTTACAAAAGGCACTTGTTTAAGCAACAAGGGTGGAGCTTTCAAGAAAAACAGTCTCCCAAGGGAAATCAACCGGGCTTGCAAAAACAAGGAGGGGACACCAAGGAGGTTGTTTAAACACCCTCCTTGAAAGACAAACCACAGGGGGCTTGCTTAAACAAGTGAGTTTTACCAACTCCTGTCGCCTTAAAAGGGACACCGTGAAGAGGCTGATTAAACAACTAGCTTCTGGTCGTATTTGGCCTCCATGGGGAAACCCACAGGCGGGTGGCTACAAACAGCCAACCCCTGCTTGCCTTTAAAGGGCCAAAAGGGGTTGTGAAAACAGCCAACTCCTGGCCTTTTGGCCGTGTTAGGGAAGCCATGTTTGACAGGAATCACCAAGAGTTTCAACAACGATCGGTTCTCCTGTGTTTTAGACCGGTTTCGATCGAGTACCCCAGGACAAGAAGGAGCTGTTCTTGAAAGCGAAGGAAGAGGTGGAAGCTTGACTTGGTCCCGGCAGAGATGTTTTCAGTTGGATTGCTTTCGGGTGGGTTCCCATCAAATAATATCTTGTTTAAAGCCCAAAACGAATCGGTTCCCGGCCTTGGATTCTGCCCAAATCTCAGCTGTTGCTTTGGGCGGTTTTAGTGACCAGCCAGGGCGAATTCAGGGAATCACGTCAACCTCCCTCTTTTTAGCAAGCATGGAACTGGACGTGTGAGCCCTTTTGACGGGAATGGCAGTCTTCCAACACCCTCCTGCCCGCTTCTATTTCGGAACAAAACTCGCTGTGTGTGGTGTGCGTTGTTTGTTTATTTTTCGCTAGCCTGCCAAAGAAGCTCCGCAGTACCGTTTGGCGCTGCGCCGGATTTCCACCCGTTCTTTCCACCCAGCTTGGTTTTTTCAACACCTCCACGGTGCATCCACCAAAACCATCGGCGCATCCGGAGCCGAGGACACCTACTTCTGGAATGCCGATGTGAAGCATAGCCTCCGAAACTTCCTCGTGCCCTCCGCTGGTTGAGCTTTGTGGAACATACCCGAATCATCAACATGGGCGTGACAGTCTTTCTTTTAGGTGACCCTCCCAAAATGGTGGTGTTCCCATTTGGTCTTCCATTTTAAAGCACCAAAAAGGTGGGAACCTCAGACATTGACACAGCCACATTGCATACTGGCAGGCCGGCGAGCGCTTTGTTTGACAAAGATGTTTGATATGTAACACCCTGAGAGATGGTGCAGTCGACCGGCTGCGCCATGAGGTGCGCAGAGAGTCCAGTTTCCAGTCCGGTGCTACCCAGAGCATGGCGAAGGGTTTCCTAGCATCATGGTGGTAGCCGTGATCCGCAGGGGCATGATGAGTTTCTAGTGCGCAAAGATTCGCGTATGGTACACACAAATGTGGAGGGTTGAGTCCCCAGGTACGGCAAATCAGGTCCCCCCAAAGGCATTCGCATGAGTTGGAATGCTTTACAGGTTAGGGGCCCGCCATGAGCAAACATTTGTACTTAGCCGAGGGCCAGTGAAGGGCCGAAGGCCAATTTTAATGTGTTTTCCGCGTTTGGGAACCCCCCCCCCCCCAAAAGGGTCCAGAGGCAAAAAACCTCCGGCTACCCGATCGGCTTTGCCTTTGTTATCCGCGCGGAACCCCGCGTCACAGCGGTTCAGTGGGACTCTTCGTTTTGTTTTTTTTCTGCTTGGTTTCCGGAACCCGCTAGATTTGAGCGTTTCTCACAAGGGACCACTTGAAAAAAACACTTCAAATCGGTTCATCCAAAAAATTCCACCATTCTGAGACTTCAACCGTCGCAAACTGTTGAATGTTGACCCCCTATTCATCAACCCCAGAAAGGTGTTCCCCTCCACGAGTGACGAATTCCCCACTAAACCCCTGTATTATATGGCCATGGGTCAAATCCCAATCCCCACTAAAATAGTTTCTAAAATGGGTGGTGCACCTACCCCAAAATGGGATCCCATTGGTTTTGACCCACAGCCATATATTCATAAAACAGACGTTGATGAATATTCTAGGGGTTGATTCCTGATTCTGTTCAGCCATTGTTTTGTTTTAAAAAACCAGATCCATTGCCCCAGGGTGTGTGGTTTTCTAGAAGGAAGGATCTGTGGAAAGAATGGGGAAGTTACCCCTAGAAAAATGAACGGCACCATTGGTTTTGACCCACAACCATATCTCAAACTGCACCAACCAGGGGAAACTCTTTAAACGGTCTAGATGATACCCCTCTAAGAGGGTCGACATGATACCCTAAGAGAAGTGGGTATTTGGAGTCGGGGGATTATATATTTCATAAATCAGACGTGGATGAACATGGGGCCCACCCCCCGCCGCACTCCACCGTTCGACGCGCTCGAGGTGCACCTGGCGGACGCCTCGTATCCCCTGAAGCCCTGGGAGGTCTGCTCCTTCTGGGCCAACGCCGCCTTCGAAGAGTTCTTCAAGCAGGGCGACATGGAGACACGGCCTCGGGAGAGGTGTGTGTTTTTTTTGGAGGGGGGGGATGGGGGGGAGGGAGGGGGGGTGAAATAGATGTGTTGTGTTTTGCTGTTGTTGTGTTTTTTTTTGGGGGGGAGGCAGGGGGGGGGGGCGGGAGAGGGAGGGGGTGTGAAATAGATGTGTTGTCTTTTGTTGTGTGCTCTTTCTTTTTTGTCAGGGGGGGGTGAAATCCCCTAACATGGTCAGAAATGGTTGGTCTTTCTTGCTGTCTCCTTTTCTTTGGTGGGGAAACCCCCCTAACATTGTTGGTATTCGTTGCTGTTTTGTTTGTTTGCCCCCCCCCCCCCAAAAAAAAAAAACAAGTTGGATGGTGTTCCTTGCGGTTTCCCGTTGAACTGCCAAAACAGGGGAAGCCTCAGAAAAGAACAGATCACGCGAATCCTGGCCGATTTGCAGTTTTTTTTGGGGGGGAGGGGGGTCCCCAGAAAAGATTAACCAACCCAAAAAGGGTGCGTGTTGATTTTCTTCACGGCCAAAAGTTGTTGCAGCCCAAACCTGCACCTGTTGTCCTGAAACTGTGCGGAGGACTTTGTCCCGTTCAGATCCAAAAACACAAAAGCGGCTACCTTTTGTTTTCGGCGGTCCGTGGTCTGTCTGTGGCAGATGCCCTTTGTAGTTTCAGATTGCTTGAAGCTCAATAGATCAATTCAGGGAATCGGCCCTGGGTGGCCTTTTCGGATTTCAGGTTGGTAATCGATTGAACGGTTTTAATCATTCACCATATGCCATTGGTATCCATCATGTTTCGCAGGACCAGCTTTTTTTGGACTAGTGCTAGCAGCTGGTCTATGCCTCACTCACCTTCGCTTTTGTCAGACACCGTGCTTGCCAGGTAAGGTTTGGTTGACATTCAGTAGGACATGGATGGCATTGTTGCCACGCCGCGCATGTGAGCAAATTGGAGATTTTCAAGTACCAGCCAGGCAAGATGCATGGCTTTTCCCTCAATGCGCTGCGTTACCTTTCGTTTCGAAGCTCGCCTACTGGTGTTGGCCAACTCCCAACTTGATTTAGGGCCTAGGCGGGGGAGATTTGTTTGTTCAAGTGGAGGCCAAAAGCTCGAACTTTTGACCTGTGAAGCCAGCATGCCTGGCCACAAGACTGGCCCATCTCAAGATAGGCTCTTGAAGGAAAACCAAAGGGAGCCCACCATTCGAGGTGCAAACGTCTAAGCATTGGGGAATGGTTGGGTTGTTGCGTCACCCAGCCGCGAACAAGGTGGGCTTCTTTCAGATCACTCGTTGCCCAAACTGGGTGCGACGAGCGGTACCCATGAAACTGGGGTTTGTTTTTTGTGTCCGGCTCAGGAGAGGAACTACAAGATGCCAATGCAGCCGTTGAATGACCGCGTCCGGGTGAACGTGCCTTTTGCACAGGTCTGTTACATCAAGCACGTTATCGCCCCCACGTGCCAGCTCCTTACACTGCTGCTTGGCGACGTGTGGCACAAGGAATCTTTGGTGGCCCACCAGCCAGAGGATTTAGAATTCTGGTTCCTACGCATTTTCAAGCTTCAGCAGGGTTTGCCAGCAGTTCCTTTTTTACCTTGTGAGCATTGCTGGTTGTCGCTTTTGTCAGAGTTTGCTTTTCAGGGGTGATGTTTAAGCAGGAAATACGAGCCAACCCTGACACTTGTTGTTGGTTCGAAGCTCACTTGATGTCTGGTACCGTTGGGCCAGGCATGTTCAAACAAAGTCCTTGAAAAGGAAACCCAACATGCTCACTCCCGATTGATAAGCCTGTTAATCCACCAGCCTAAATCCGGGGTCAGCTGTGGACAGAATCCTACACCACTTTAAAACCATGGTTGAAACCATTCTTCGTTGGTATTTCATGGGGCATTCACCATTCCAGGGTTTCTTGGGTGGTGCGAGATGGATTTCGCAACCATCCATATGAGAGAACACCTGCTTGAACAAGGGGCTGGCCCCTTCCCGCGACTTTCTGACCCAAACCTTGGGCCGCTTGGGTTCGACAGAGGTTCCGCGCAAGTCTGGGATCACCTGGTGGTTCAGATGCAAGTTGTAGGGCCCTTGTTGGAGAATAAGAATGTGCGTGGTACTTTAAAAACCAAGGCATGACCGATTGATCGGATCATGCCCCAACAACAGCATATATTTGTCTTTGAAATAGCGGCACCACTTCTGGTGGCAAATGCAAATGAGTTCTCTTTGGTGTTGTACGCGTTTACCTCGTGTGACTAAACCCTGACAACAAAAGGCAGGGTGTAAATTGAAAAACTGTTTTTTTCTTTCTCGCTTAGTATTAATCAACACCCTGGGTTCCACAAGAAGAACCCGGTTGTCTACATTGCACTCCGCATTTAATTTAAGCCGTGTAAACCCCATATTTAACCCGCACTAACCCTGCCTTTTTTCAGGGTTTGGGTGCTCTAGGTAGCTTGAACATCTCGGGATTTCCACCTGGAGGTCACAAATCTAGTCTGCCCACCGCTCAGGATGTTGCCGCAAATGCGGCTTTGCAAGCAGTACATGTGGAAGAATCTTCACCAGATCCCTGGCCGCACTTCAGAAGCTCTCGCCGGGAACAAGAGCTTGACCCCCCCCTCTTGCCGCCCCAAAACTTTCATTGGTGGGTGTGTCTTGTTTAGTTTTCCTCTTGGTTACAAAGGGGGGGAGGTACCCTCAGAAAAGACACACTCTTGTAGAGGAGCTTCCTTGGTGATCCCTTCTGGGGTTGCATGTTTACTTGCCGGGCAGTAGCTCCCTGCTTAAGGGACTGGGTTTGTTTGTTATATGAACGCGGTGTTGGCACGCAGCTCAGAATTGCCTCTGAATACTCTGCCTGCACATTTCCATGGAAACGGGGATCTGGGATTCTTTCCAGGATATGGCTATGAATTCCAATGGGGAACCCTCTTGAAAGTGGGTGGTGGACATGAATCCCCACCTAACTGACGTCCACAATTTAAACTCACATCAATATTCCGTTGAACTTAAATATGGATTGGCTTTTTGGTGTCCCAGAATAATGCTGCGGGAGGCTCGGTTTTTTGGCGTAAGTTGCTCATGCTGCATTGGACTAGGCTTAGGGCTTTCACAGAGGCAAGTATTAGGAGTTACCAAAAATAGTGTTCAAAGAAAACATAGAACATAAACAGTAAACAACAAGATAGTAAGAATAATAATAAGAGTAATGATGATAATCAGAATAAAAACGCGAAGGAACAAACAAGTGCGAAAATAACACAAGTGCCCATTTGGGATGCCTGGTTTGCCGTGTTGTTTGTTTTGTTCATTGGTTTTTGTGTGTTTTTGTTCCTCGAGTTTTTCCACATTTTAGATGCCTGGTTTGCCCATGATGTGTCCCTGGCTGCATTGTGTTCTTTGTTTGTTCTGTTTTCTTTTGGGGGGATTGTTTTTGTTCCTCGTGTTTCCACATGTTGGATGCCTGGTCTGGCTGCATGTGTTTGTTTGTTTTTGGGTTGTTCTTTTTTGGTTGTTTTCCTCGAGTTTTTTCACATCTTGGATGCCTGGTCTGCCCCTGGACTTGCCTGGTCTGCCCCTGAACTGTCCCTGGCTTCATGTTGTTCTTGTTCTTTGTTTGGTTCCTTTTTTGTTGTTTCCGCGTCTTTTTATTATTAATACATATATATATATATATATATATGTTATACCGGTTTTCAGTGTTTGCCTATCTCTGGGGGGGTCATAAGAGAAGGCGTAGGAGCCTGCTCCTTTTGGACAGCTTCTTGGATACCACGTGGTTGTGGGTTTCTTTACCGTGTCAGCAGGCAAGCCAACCTGGAACCAAGAACTTCGGGCTCATAGACTTCGACTTGACTGCTATTGGGTTAGATCTTTAGACTTTTTGTTTGGGGGAAATTAAGGGGGGATTTCCACTTCACCCCCACCCAAAAAATACAACACCTTTTTGCAGAGGGGTCAAGAGCAACAAAGTTAGATGTTCAGTTCCCCTGGGACAACGAAAGGAGATGCTTAACTTCGAGGTTTGCCAGATCCTTTTGGACAACAAATTCATGTGAAAAATGTAAGGTCAACTAAGCTCGGGCGAAACACTTCGACGTGTCACTTTTCGTTCGGGCAACTGTTGGGTTAAAACTGATTGACCACCGTTGAAAGCGGCTTGATCATTTTTGCTGTTCCAGATCTGCTGATTGGCCCGGGGTTTCCGTCTAGGATCGAAACCCAATAGCCCCCGCCTGTTTTCAGGCAAAGCTTGGTTTGCGGGTGATGCTTAGTTTGGGGATCTGGACTCCTGGTTCTTATAGCGGTTACGTGGGGTTTACCAGCCCGCCAAACCTTTGGAGGGAAGGTGTAAATATGTAGCCATGGATATCACTCGGGCACCTCAAAAGCGGTTGGTGAGGTTGGATACTGTGGATGGACGAAATCCTGCACCACATTGAAACCATGGGAAACCATTGTTTGTTGGCGTTTGCAGAAGAATCAAATCATTCCAGGGTTTCTTGGGTGGCGCGAAATGGATTTCGCAACCATCCACAGTATGAATCCCTGACTTCTGAGGTTTTCAAGGGCAGCTCCAAGGACCCCAGGAAGCTAGAGCCAAGGTGTACCAAAAGACCACTCGTGGCTTTCGAAAGGCTTGTCAAATTGGAACACCTGCGGCTTCTTTCGGGGAAAAAAACAAAACAAAAAGACAAAAAAAAAAAACAAACGTGGTCACAGGTTCCCAGGTGCCCGAAGGGCAGCTGAAGCAAACAGAGGGGTTCCGACCAAATCCTTCAAGGATACATGTGGGCAAATCGGAAACTAGCTGCGCTCGCTGTGTCAAGGGTTATTTGAATGTGCGCCATGTGATTTGTTAGCTTGATTGGATTTAGGATACATTTGACATTTTGTAATGGTTTTGCCCATGCCCTCCCCCGTATGGGGCCATCCACATTCCAACAAGGGCCGACCAGCTTGAGCTTCAGCAAAGCCATGCTCACATGTTCACAGCCGGGTAGGAACCCTGAATGCTGATGGTTTTCTTCGCGTAGTAGGAAAGAATGTTGGTTTTCCTTGGGTTTCGAATTGATCCAACCTGAAAAGGGTGGCAACTCAAAACACACACCCAAATAATGCGTGTTTCCTATGTTGCTTAAATTGGCTTAGTAAGTTGGCTATAGCCCGCTTATTACTTCATAACCCTTGTTTTATGGGGACTAATCCCCAGATAGTCCAGGTATAGCCACGGTCACAACCAATTTACTACAGGGTCCCTTGCAGGATGCGTTTGGGCCAATCTACCAAGTCAGATTGACGAGCTGATCCAATCCTACGCATGTTGGTCTTGGTGTATTTGAGGAACCCTGTGGTTACGTCAACCCTGTTACATCCCTGTTGTCTTGCCCAGAATTAGCTCTTTTTTTTTGAATTTCTGGGGTCCCTTTGTTTTCCACTACCCAGGCAAAAAAGAAATATATATATATATATGTTTGGTGGGGTTCTAATTCCAGCCTAGTTGTATCCAGGTTCCTTTGGTTCAGAATCACTATCGGACAGGTGGCTGGAGAAGTGGACGCAGAGCGGCCCAGATCACGAGGAGATGCAGCGGGTCTTCCGGGAGGTCAAGGAGTTGAAGGCGATCGGATGATTGGCGTCAGTAAGACCTACTGTGGATGGACGAAATCCTGCACCACCTAAGAAACCCTAGAATGATTTGATTCCCCTGTAGATACCAACAGACAATGGTTTACCATGGTTTCAAAGTGGTGCGAACGGATGTCGTCCATCCACAGTATTCCCAGGACTTAGCTTGCCTTGGCGGCAAGAATGGGTAGATGCGGGGCGAGGGGGTTCCCGTGCCATGGACACCTGGAGGTTATTTTGACAAACGAATACCCTGAAGCAGGTTGGTTACGAAATGGACCCTACTCATGGTTGTTGTTTTTTGTTTTTTTGCATTTTTGCTTATTGTGGTTTAGTGGGAAATCCCCACTTAACTGCTATTATGTTTTTGTTTGCTCCCCTTTCAATGTTAATTAAGTAGTGTGGATGGACGAAATCCTGCACCACCCAAGAAACCCTAGAATGAAAGTGGTGCAGGATTTCATCCATCCACAGTATGTGTCCATCACACTGGTGGTTCGCTGTTGTCCGGCAGAGTGCCATGGACGTGGCCACTCTCGACCTCGTACTTCGTCTTGCGTGCCACAGGCCCTCTTCCATCACTTTCTCTTCCTGAAGTCTGCCAAACCCTTTCTGCATCAATTTTTCACTTCCTGAGTTCCTGGGCTTCAAACTTTTTGGGAAGACCAGTTGGTGGTACACCAAACGTGTTTTTTGCTAGCCGATCCAATCTGGAAGTGCGATTTAGTGGTTGTGCTCGTGGCCTCCATTTTGCTGGGCAGTCCTGCCCAGAATCCGTACCTCTCTTGGAGGCAGAACCCTGGAAGTGGGCCCGAGATTCCTGAAATTTCACCCTCATCCTGTCCATGAGTGGCCCCATGAGTGACCCGCCGTTCAACATGCAAGGCGCCTGTGGTCCACGCACTGCTAATTTGCGACGGGCTTATGCCTTATCCACCTTGGTTTGGGTTCACAAGCCACAGTTGGTGTTTTGAGGCCTGGTATGCTCCCCCCTTCTCTCCTTCCACTCTTTGCTCCGCTCTTCGCCTTCTCCCCACTCTCTCTAGTCTTCGCTCCGCTCGTTTCTCGGCTCTTCTCCCACTCAGCTGCCCACTCTTCGCGCCCTTCGCTCCGCTCTTTCCTCCATTCTGTCCCCCGCTCTTCAAACCTATGCGCTTTGATTGCACTTTGCCGCGTGTTTTGCACAGAGGATGCATAGAGGAAGGGCTCTTCGGGAGCTTGGGCGCTTTGGCTGTTGATCTTTCTGAAGTTCCTCCCCTGTCAACCCCTTCGCGTCCTCAAGTAGCACTTGCCCCCAGATACGCCGATCCAGTTCCTGTGCACACCCCGGTTGCCTTTGGCTTTGGCACCAGGGTTCTCTGCATTTTCTAGGGACCAAAGGCAGGGGGTTGTTGGTTTCAAACCTACCTGGGCTCATCAAACAATGGAACCCTCACACGCAGGATGAGGATATGGGCGAAGTCGACATGGTGGAGCCAATGAAAAGCGGAGGGGACTCCGAAATGGAGAGTCCCGTGCGTAGCATGCGTAGCATGCGTAGCTAGGTCAGAGTCTCACCCACCGCACCCAGAAGTGGTCAGGGGGAAACAGTTGCGACACCTCCCAAGAAGGACATGGACGTTTGAAGCCAAATCAAGAGAACTAGTCTTTCAAAGCCCTCTGACCGTCCACTTCCAGTCTTGGAAAGAGGCTAACTTACACTTCTTAGGGCACCTTGGGAAGACTACTTGGTGCAAAGCAGTTGTTGAATCAGTTCTTAGAGCCTGGGAGGAGCTGACTAGTCCCCTATGGTTGAGGCTGGTGTGGTTGCAGGGCGGCCTGCAAATGAACTGAACGTGCCCTAGCAGCATATTCAAATTTGAACACGTTCTTGGACTCAGCCGAAAGAATCCTTGGGTTTGGGACAAAGTCTTGATTACCGCACAGCACACGAGGTGGGTTGAAGTGATCACTGGAGATAGTGTTGCTGGTTGGCCGGTTCTCGGGCGTGTGACGCGCCTCATTTGTGGTACATTCCTGCAGGTGGACATGGAAGCCTTTTGGGGAGCGGGTTCTGGGTTCCAAGTTGCCCTGCATGGCACTATGAGTACGTAGGCCATGGCCACAAGAGGTCCTTTTTCAGACACGCACATCTGCCCCACTCGGGGACAGCCAAGTTGACGTCTTGGGGTTCAACGTGGCAAATCAATTTGGTGGGTTGAGCTGTGTCATTCCCAGAGCTGGGGGCCCACTCGCTATTCCCAGTGAATGGCAAGTAATTTATCCCCCTCTGGGACCGTAAGCAGGGAACTGGGGCCGTGCCTTGGCCGCTTTTGTTGAACCACCCTGTGGATGGACAAAATCCGTTCGCACCACCTAAGAAACTGTGGTTGAAACCAGAACATTTGTTGTTATTTACAGGGGGGATCGGATCTTCTTAGGTGGTGAGAAATGGATTTCATCCATCCTCAGGAGTGAAGGGGGCGGGTTGAGTGTCGCAACTCAGGTCCCTTGACGCCCGGATCCGCCAGATCCGCCTGGGGCTCGATGGATGTTGGAGAATCCGACAAACACACTCCGGAGTCATCGGCCTAGGTGAGCATCAGGACACCTTCAGCCAGCTTGACAGGACCGCGCCCGATAACTTTTTCTACTGGGCTTGCAGAGTGTTGCTGGGTCCCTCAAAGTGCCTAACACGTGGGACACGGGAAGTCGTTTGGGGTAATCTCTTGGTTGAATAGAAAGGCCGTTTGGGGGTCGAGGTACTTTGGCCAAAGGCCGCGGTCGCAGAAGTTATAGTCGCACATGGGCGTGCAGCTGGAGACCTATTGGAAGAGGTTCCTCTTGAAAAGGGTCATGTTAATGTTTGTTGGAAGGGTAACTGGGCAATTGCCTCGAATTGCTCAACCTCCATCTTATTCCGTCACATCCCCCCATGTTGGCAAGATTTCCATCAACAAGCGCTTGGTTTCCGTTTGTGGCCGCACCGCATTTGTCCGAAAACGATCCCACATAAAGACGTACTTCTAAAGCCTAAAGCTTCAATCCTCGATTTCTGAAACCCGCGAGCAATTGAACACCTTCCTTCCTTCCCTCCCGTTTTTCCTTCAATGCCTTCCTTCTTTTTCTTCTTCAATAACCTTCCCTTCAACCCTGAAAAGTCCTGAAAACCTCCAAGGATTGCACCCGTCCTCCCTTTCTCCTGTCGGTTTTCCTGCTCGGCGCACGTTCTAAAAACGTTTTCGCCAGGAACCACGACGGGAAGCTGTCCGCGGAGGAGCTGAAAGCCTGGCCTTTGCTGCCGCTCGGACGAGAAGTTCCTGTTCGCCCTCCTTTTGTGGCGGGTTTCCTCTTGCCAAGTGTGGCCTTCTATTCTCCCACTGGCCACTGGAGGTTTTGCAGAAAGGGTTGCCTCTCCAAGTGTGGCCCGCTATTTCCCATGGCCCTGGCACTTTGGGTTCTCCTTTCCGAGTTTAGTTTACTGCGCGTCCTCTGGTTCAGTTCCCTCTACTCTGGGGACCGTGCATCTTGGGTATCATACAGTTTAAGAAGTTGTCCATGTGTTTCTGTGAAGTGCGGTCAAAATCTTCAGTAGCTCACAAGTCGCCAACACATGGAATCCCTTTAGAGAACCAGAGTCACTGGCCTTTCGGGGTGATTCCTCGCGGGGAATGTGCGGCCCCATGCGTGGTTCCTCGTGACTGGGTGTCCCCGCCCATGTGAACCATCCAGAGTTGCAACCTGTGTGTACCTCTCGACCCCATTCTGTTGCGGGGGAACATCAAGACTTCACTGCTACTGGATTGGAGCTTTAGACTTTAACTTTTTGGAAAATCAAGAGGGCCGCTAAAACAGGTCCCAAGAAGGCTAGTCCTTCCTCGTGCTGTTGACCGCTGTCTGAGGTCCACGCGTCGCGCGACATTGGTGTGAGCCCAGTCCAAGCGCTTCAGACAGCAAAAAGAAAATCGTGCTGCCGGGCTGGATGGACATCTACCCTTCGGCCAACAAAGTTGAAGGTGCACAGGCGAACCTTCTATCAGGAACCTAGTCTTCCAAGAAAGCCTGTGCACTTTCCATGCTTGGTGGGAGGATGATCTAGGTGTTCCTGTTTTGCCAGTTGCCATTTCTCCACAGCAATTGCTGCAATCATATTTGTTTACCTCCAGGTTCTAAATGGTTAGCCTTGACTTGCAAACAATCATGACAACTGGAAGCACTGCGTTCTTCATCGGGAATCAGGATTTCTGTGCACTTGGGGAACGTGCTTTGAGCAGTCAGAGAGGCGTCTTGGCAGAAATGCATCACTGCCACGCGCCGCGCCGAGCTTCGGAAGGCCTTCGGAAGTTGGGCAGTTTGCAGCAGATGGATTTGGCCAAAGGCCTTTGGTGGGGCTTGTTTGGGTGACAGGGCAGGGACAGGAACCACCAACCCAAAACAACCTCACGAGTTTTCCCCGAGACGGAACATGGGCTTATGCTGGTATCCGCTCAAAAGTCTGTCTCATCCAGTGTCGGTGACTTGCTGAGCCAGTGATGCACCCGCGCCCGCCGACCGTCCACTATCAAGCTCCTGAAGCTTTGCCTATTGAGAGGCGCTAGCTTTCCTACAAATGCAAGACAGCCAGTCACACATCTTGGCAAATTGCTGGTGTGGCATGCTTGCGTGTTTTACTTCTGAACCTTAAAGCAGAACGCTTGTCAGCCGCGCCAAACATGAGCAAGATCCTGGTCACCGGCCACTGGGTTGCAGTGAACAAAGTTTCAGCGCCCACCAGGCAATCTTTTGACACAACGCAGACTTGAAGTGGTGCCAATCCCTCCTTGCTGGCTTGCTGGTTATGACACTCTCCCACCCCCTCCCCCCCCCCCCCCAAAGCAAAAAGAAAAGCACTCTCTCACGCCCCCCCCCTCAAAAAAAGAAAGAGAGAAACCAGAATCAAGGGGGCAGCCAGTTACGAACTGAAGACTCAGGCAGGCCATGTGTTTCGGCCATTTCCCCCGCTTTCGCCCCTTAAGGATGGGTTTTCCGCGTTCTTTCTTTTAATCAATTGCCCACACGTGGGCCATTGGCGCGGGGCGCGGGCCCCTTGCGTTTGAATGTCTACGCTGGACTATTGCAAGTAAGGCAGCCAGGAACCCTCTAATTTGGCATTTGTGGTGTGGTTGTTGCATTTATGAAAGGGGGCTCCACCGGAGACCGAGTTTGTCTTTGTTTCTTATTTGCGTGTGAATCTTTAGGTCCTCACCAGGTTACCTGGTTAGGACCCGCACCAAAGGTTAGTTTTGCATGCCCCTTGACACCAGCCGAAAGATGCCTTCAAAACTAAAATAATCCCGGCTTGTATAGGCTCAAGACAACCATCATCAGGCAAAATACTAAAGCCTCTCGGCATGCGAACAAGCGGCAGAACGGCACTCCTTTCTAAAGCGGTCAGTTGGCAAGCACGGTTTGACTTTTGGCATCGTTCCACCAGTTTCGCTGAACATAAACAAGCCGCCTTTGTTAAGGGTTACGCACGTGTAGAAACACTAAGTTCAATGTTATGCTTGCAAAGACAATGGCCTCTATGGTTACTAAGTTACTTTTTTCGTCGGTACTAAGTTTAAGTGGCTGAAATCAGCATCAACAAGTGATTAAACTTTGAAACACCTCCTAACATTCATCAGGTTGTGGCCTTTCTGCCAACACTGACATATACGGACATCTATTCCATGATGAGACCCCAGGAAAACCTGTTCTTTAAACACCTCTTGGATCCTCTTGGTTTCCCTGACATTTTGGGCCCAAGCATAGATATTTGCCCAACGAGAGCCAGAGTGTTGTTTTTTGGGGGGGATTTGGAGGCTTCCCCTAAGGGTACTGCAAATACTGCCGTACACATCGATTGCAGGGTTTATGTCAGAGTGTTGCCCTTTGGGCTCCATCCCGGAGGCAGGGCTTGCGTTTTTACCCCCGCCTGAGGAAAAATCAGCCAAATCAGGTCAGGTTGAACCAAACTCAAGTAATTAATCAGAGTTGAAAGTCAGCATGTTCGAGTTGGACTATGGTTTCCCCGGGCCAGGGCTCAGGCTTCAATTCGTGGAGCCGGTTTTTGTCCAGGTGGCAACGCGGGCATCGGCTTGGCCCTCTGCAAGCAGCTGACCTACGAGGGGCGCCACGTGTACCTCGGCTCCCGGTCCCTCGAGAAGGGCGCTGCCGTCAAGGCCATCATGGCACCCCGGCGCACTGCTTGCGAGAGATGCAGGGACCTCTGTGTTTAGAACAGTTCTGGTGTGCCTTGTAGGGGAACCTTTTGGGGGGTTGGGAAAAAAAAGGAATTTTACCTGTTTGGAGGGTTCCCCAATTTTCCGATCTTGTTCTTAGTGGTTGAGTCCGCGGAAGCTCTAAGCGTCCACGGTGCGGTCACCCCCAAATTGATCTTTTGGCAGCTACGCCCGCGTCCAGCAATTGGTTGTCCTGCGGTTTCTCTTTGGTTTCCCTTTTCAAGAGCCCCTAAAAGGCAGCCATAACACAAAGACAACGCAGAACTACATAGCGGCCCTTGTTAAAAGGCAACGTTTGAACAATGCACTTTTCCAGATTGTCGGTGGGTTTTTCCTGAATGTGGGTGGGGATTGTCCAGTTGCGGTGGGGATGATGGGGCGGCTCATCGGCCCACGATTGTCGTTTGTTTGCGCGCCATAACGCAGACCGAGGGGACCCGAACAATGGTTGATGTCCATGTTGTGGGCTCTGCACATGGAGCCCCAACAAGGCATCCTTACAAAAGCAGAGTATGATAACCTTGAATCTTTGGGTTGTGTTCTTCTGTTGGGGGTAGGTACATGTTGATCTGGGGGGGTGTAAGAAGTCGAAGCAAGCCATCCCTTGCGAAAGGTACGGGGGCCCAGGAACTGGAACCTGGGCTTGTGCTGGGCAGGCAATTCCTGACTTGCCTTGTGGCAGGTTAGAGGTTTGGGCAGTGCTTGCGTTAGACGCAGGCACATGGAAATGCAGCCTAGGGCCGAATTACATCCCTGGACCCAGAGGTTGTCACGGGTCACTAGGCAACCCTAGGCCAGGTTTCTTGTGGCTCCCTTGGCTAAATGGGGAAATGACATGGCTGCGAATCAGGGCAGTCCCAAATCCGTGATACCAACGGAACGCCTTCCACAAGTGGTTAAACAAGCTGAGCATTCCATCCCTGTAGCCGAGGAACATCCCCGGCCAAAGAATTAGCTAACAACGCCCTTTGTTGTGTCTGTGTGTGTGTGTGTTCGCGGGTGTTTGGCTAACTTCCTAGAGATGTTCCTGGAGTTCGTTTCTTGGCAAAAGTTGGACACCCCTTTTTCGGTGTTACACATATTGGACGCTTCTGTTTTGTGTTACACATGTGCAATTTGAGAAGGTCCCCCTCCTTCGAACGGGTTGACACCTGCCTGAGGACGGGCTCCCGGCGGGTTGCGCCGGCAAGTGCGAAGTCGTGCAGCTGGACACCTCCTCAGACTCCTCCGTGGCTGCGGCCGTGGAAGCGGTGAAGAGCCGCCTGGTCGCGCCTGACGTGTGGAACGTGACGCGAGAGAGACGGCCAGGGTGCCACTTTTCGACTACCCCAGGGTAGGCTGAAACCCAGCGGGGGGTTCATGCCCAGGAGGTGCCCTGGGTTCAACGGTTTGAGTATATCTTTGGGTCAAAAAGTGGGACCCTGGAGACGGCCGCCTCAGATGGTCTCCTGTCCATGTTGCCATGGAACACCAGAGGGGCCCCTGAAAAAGGAAGATCGTTTTTCGAGACCGCCTCAGTCAGGGTCCGGGCCCATGTTAGTGGATAATGTTTGTTATCTAACCACTTGTCAAGCCCTAATGATCTACAACTTGACATCACCCCGCCCGACGGAAACTCACCCTAAATGGGCCCAACACGTGATATTTCAACCATCCCGGAAGGGGAAGCATAGCTGGCTGGGTTGAAGGGACGGATCACAAACGAGCAGGCTGACTACTACAGTGATCTGTATAGTGGTAGCTAGGATTCAAGTGGGATCAATTATGATGGGTTTTTAGCTCTTGCGATGCAGGCGCATCGGTTTTGTCTCGAGCTTGTCGTCATATGGGCTGTGTTCGCTCTGCGCGGACAGGCTCGAAGTCGAGCAACGCTTTCACTGACAGATCAGGTCAACCCATGTGTATGGTTACTTGGTTGTTTGTGGCATCACCTGCGGGTTTCAAATCAAAAGTTTCCACGTAAGGTGGTGTTTGTTGGAATATAGTGGGGCCTTCTTGACCAATCAGATGGGCTGACACGTACCCAGGTGTGTTTTTGTTTAGTGGACCCCGCAAATTCGTGGTGTTCCTTTTGTTTCCCGCTAAAAACCACTAGAAACTAAAAAGGGGTACCCTCAAAAACAGACAGAACATCAGGTAGCCTGGGCAGTGATCAGCTCTATGGGATCGTGAACAACGCGGGCACCGGCCTCGGCCACGGGGTGACTGCGGACGTGGCCGGGAGCCCAAGTTTGCGAGTTGGAGCCCTACTTCGATGGGCCGTAGCTAAATGGCTAGCTTTGCCCTGGCTACAGGGGACTTACAACCTGGGTAGACTTAGGATACATTTTACATTTTACCAGTGACTCAAAGTGAAGCAAACAATAAAATATATATTCTATAACTGGGCCTAACTCTAATCATGCAACCATTGCAAGTGGGTTACAGCCAGGCTACTAGCCATTTAGCTAACTCCCAGACCAGCCAAGTAATCCCCCGCGGCCTTTGCGTTCTTTTTGTTTAAAGGGGCTTTCCCTTTGAAGTCAACCAAACCTTGGCGGCCTCTGTTTCCCATATACCACTCAGGCCGGCTACGGGTTCGCAGAAGAGTGGATCCCTACCGTGCATTACGTATCCAGTTGTTTGACTCCCTTTGATGCCAAGATGTTTTCAGTAGCCTGTTTGTTCTTCTGTGGGATTTTCCGGAAAAGTCGGGAATGCCTGACCTGTGTGCTGTCGGCAAGTCTTGCTCTGGCATGGGATGCTTATTGCTTGAAGCTCCACGCAGGTCATGAATACCAACCTCTTCGGTCCGAAGCGGGTCATTGAAGGCCCGGATTGGGAGGGGTATCTTTGCCGCTCTGAGCATTTTCAGTGTGAATTGGCTGCAGGGTGCCGCGGGAGCGCCTTCCCAATGACCAGTTCTCCACTTGAAGGGGGGTGGGGGGGGGCAGGGTTTTCTGGTGTCACAAAAGTGGGCACAACCCCCACCCACGCGGTCTAGAGCGACAAGTAGAGGGCTTCCTCATTGGAAGCCAGGGTAGGTTCAAAGAGAAACCAAATACTCATTTATTCGCAATGAGAAAATGCGGCCTCCAGAACAGAACGCATGTTGTAGGATAGACTCAGTATATGGAACAGAGCCCCAGAAAATATCTAACCTTCTGTGTAGTGGGCCAAGGCTCAAAGGTTGGGTGCTCTGCGCTGGAGGAGCCAAAGTTCGAGTTTTGTGGCCACGGGGGTCGCCAAGGTTCGGTGCTGACTTTTGAGGAGACACGTGCCAGTCACTGCCAAACGAACTTGGCCCACCTTTCACCTTTTTGCCTTTTGAGGTTTCCCTCATGTTCTCTTTCAAGCAGCAAAGCATGCTCTTGCATTGGCTCTCGGTTTGCTTAAGTGTGGTGAGGCATGTTGTTTGATACACCCCTCGCTTGACAAGCGTAGTTGCCCTTTGAGTGAGAAATCATTGCCAGACATAACCATTTTGCCCTTTCGCCCTGTCGGTTTGCCTGTTGCTCCCTTTTCACTTGCAGAAAGAGTGACTGTTTGTCCGTGATGCAGTGAAGACCAAAGTCTGTGATGCCAAGGACGCCCACCGTAAGACGACAAAGTAGCCTGTAGAATGGGAATCCCCACTTTGAGAGCACAGAAAGTGGCTCAGTTCGAAAAGACAACCACTCTCGTAGTGTGCCCCCCTTTTCCTACAATGCTAGCCGTACCTTCCGCATTCTCTTTTGGGATCCTTGTCTTTCAAATGCGCAGGTTTCTATAAAGAACGACGGGTGAAGACGGTGAAGAGCATGGATCAAGCCTTAGAACCATTATGCACGCGCAGAGGGGGGATTCGGAAGACCTGTTTGCTTTGAAGGCTTCATGCCCTTGCTCAACAAGGAGGGCCGCATCGTGAACGTGGGCTCCGGAGCAGGCCCCATGTACGTGGCAAGGTGCTTCTTGGTTGAAAGTTAACGCTGTTCTCCCGAGGGCCCCTTTCAGGTTCTATGTTGTTTTTAGGAGGGTGCAAACAAGGGCGCGGGGGTGAACACGCTATATTGGGGCCAAACAAGCGAAAGGATGCTCAATGGGGCCTTTTTCTTTGCAGGTGTGATGGGGTCCAAGGTTTTTGCGCAGCAGCACGCAGAGACGATTGAAGTCCGCAGTGCTGCATAGCCTTGGAAAGTTTGAACATGTGGGAAGACATTTGATGGGTGCGCCTCTTGCGGATTTCGGCGGCTGACTTGCGGATCGCTCATTTTTGAGCTACGGGTTGGTATCAGGGAAGGTCAAGGTGGGCTTGTTGCTTGAAGTTGGATTTCTGCCTAGCATGGAGCTGGCTCCTTTTGATTGGTGCTTACGAAGATGACAGGATTCAGGTTCAACAACAACGATAAAGTAGAAGGACCTTGCCAGATTCTGGTGTGCTCCATGTTGCGGAGGCTATCCTTTTGGTGGGTTTAAACGGATTCCCAAAAGGGAAGCCACACATTTCGGAGGTTTCTCTCTGAGACGAGGTGTCTTTGGTCTTGGGTTGCCGGCAAAGTTCGCTGGCACAGTCCATTGCATTCCGGTTAGTCAAGGGCCCGCAAAGAGGGGACCTCCCAACAAAGGGCACCCTACTAGCCCCTAGTAGGCCTCTTTGGTCGCTAGTAGTTTCTGGGATTGGGGGGCCCCTATTGGGCTGCCCTTGCCAACCGTAGGATTCATAGGCTCGCTTTCCAGCTTCTTGGCACCCTCCGGGGTTTGATTTTCATTTCCCCCCCGCGTGGTCATCAAGAAGCAGTCGGGGCGTTGGCTCCGGTGCTGGGCTCGTCCTTGAGAAGCTTAGGCCCACCGGAGGTGCGGCCCTGAGCTGCAGCGTGTGGACAAAAGGACGCAGGGAAGGGAGCTTGGAGTCATAAGGTTTTGTGAGGGTTGTTCATCAACCCCTGGTTTTAGCGATTTAGTGGTAGTTTCCATTTAACACTTTTAGCGGGGGGATCTGAGGGCAGCCCAGTTGACTGACTGGGGTTTCTGGTCTCATTTTAGAGGAGATCCGTCATGGGGAAATGCACCCACCAAGTAATCTGACGGGTGATTTGTGTGGGGTCGATGTTCATTCGCCTGCCATTTGCCATCCGCGGCAAGGGGTCCGAAGTTGACCTGGAATGTAGAATGCTATGTTCAGCAAATGGTTGGCCAAATTCTCCACAGACAAAGACAAAGGGACGCGTGGAAGACTACCCTTCGCATATTCAGTTGCACAATGCAGTTTGACCCAATCACCCTCCCCCCCCCCGCCCCCCCTGCTTTGTTGCTTTTGGCAAAGTAGGGTAATGTTTGCAGGTCTTGGAATTTATAGTGACCTTTTGCATGGTAGGCGATGCAACTTGTGATTGGTTTGGTCTTTAGGCTTATGAAAACTGGTTTGCACTTCAGCACTCTGACCCTTGGCCCGATCCACTGCATGCCATTGACTGACCTCCAACAAATGCCCAAGGTGTGACTATGGGAATGCCAAGGCATGCTGGAATGAAAACGCCTGCAAGGAAACACGGGAAACTGGATTGCCCCTTGGAACGTTGCAAGTGACGGGTGGGCGCCAGCAAGTCTTCGACGCTTGAAACAACTAGCAGCGCGACGCTCGAGGCATTTTCACGTTGGCAAAGGCTGAGCCCGGGAGGGGCAAAGGGGGGGGGGAGAAGAACCAAGAAACAGTCGACCAGACACTTGGGTGTGGGTCAACAATTGCACTACCAGGGGACCGCAGGTTTTATTCTTTGTTTCCATTTGCCAGGGTTCCATTTTAGGAACCTATTTTTGACCCACACCCATTTAACATCCATAGCCGCGTTTGCAAGACAGCGCCTGCGATAGTAAGATGGCACCAGCATGACAGCATGCAGGGGTCAGGAAGGGTTCGGTTTTCAGTGGCTGCGGATGGACAAACATCATGCAACGGTTGGGCTGGATGAAACACCTGGCACCCAAAGCAATCACAGAAGTGACAGAACCTCAAGGCTAGGAGTTGGATGCTCTCTCCTTGGACCATTTTCTTTTGTTTCTGTTCAATTGAGTGGACCCTGGGCGGTTCCCCTTGGTCGGGGATGTACCCTTTTTTTTGTGTGTATTTATGCATATCTACACACGTGCAGGGCTTAAAGTCCATTTAAAACTGCCGGGTTCACTCAGTTCCTTTTGCCACTTTGCCCGAGGTGAAGAAGATGCATCTCAGCAGCTTTGAGTGGAGGTTTCCCCATCCTCAAGGCACCAAGCTCTATGTCAAGACTCTATGTAGCCGACGCCCATCATGAATCAAGGCCTAGTAGAAGGCCTGTTCAAAGGCATGCATAATGTTGAAGGAATCCTTATTATAATGGGCAAGCAGCTGCGAGTGCATACCCAGGCAAGCCACGGCTTGAAAGTTTGGTGGATTCCGGACAGGGGACTTGTGAAGCTGTGGCAAGATTTGGCAGGCTTCGAAGCGCCCCTGATTTGTTCCACGCAGTCCTGCCAAGTGAAAGCTTCAACATTGCAAGCTGGAACGGGTAGGACGTACCAGTGATTGATCGTGGTTGTTTGGTGTTGCTCCGGAATGCACAAGTGGGGTGCTATAAACATGGTAAAGCATGTAGGATTTTGAGAACTGGGAATGCGTGGCAGGGGGGCCTTTCAACATCAACGTTGAGCTGGTTTGTTTGTTTGCTTGCTTGTTTGCTTTGTTTGTTTGTTTGTTTGTTTGTTAGTTTGTTTGTTTGTTTGTCGCGGAGGGAGTTTGGCTGGCCGAATCATTGCATGAAGCTGTAAGGAAACCACCAGGCATGCGGGCTAACACGCTTTGCTTCTTTCAAGGTTGACGTAAAGCTTGCCGTCACATCTACCAATCAGGGCCAGGTCGAATTGCTGGCTGTCTTGCCGAGGTGTTGTTCAACATGGCGATAATTTCAGCGGGCCCCAACAAGTCCTGTCGAATCTGTCCAACAAGGGGCAAGCAGAAGTAAGCCATCACCCTCCCACCACCGCTTTTTCCCACGTCCATAACCCACAAGTTCGGTCGAGCATCCGTCTTATCTTGTCGGATCTCCCCGAGACCGCGCCGGGCTGTTTAGTTTTCCTTTTTCAGCAAGCCACTTGAGGTCTTTCGGTTTGGCGGGCTAGGAGTTTATTCCCACTTCTGTGATTCTTTTGGGAGTCTCCCCCTTTACAAGCGGAATTGGTGGTCTTTGGGCTTAGGCCCTTTCTGTCGTATCACAGCGGGATCGATCCATTTCCCACAGCCCTGGGTTTGGGTGGAGTTCAGGGACCGCGCCGGGCTGTCTATAGTTTCCATTTTTCAGTAAGCCACTTGAGGTCTTTCGTTGTGGCGGGGGAGGAGTTTTTGGTTTTGGTTCCTTTGAGGCTTTGCAACCCGGAGATCACTTGGCCGGAGATCGCCGAGCACGCGAAGAGTGGCCTCGGCTCTGCGGCGGACGCCATGGGCGGCTATGGCCCTTCCAAGGCATGGGGCTGGAAATCCGGGTTAGGCCTCCAACTGTGGCATGTTTTGTTGGGGCATTTTTGTTGTTTAGTTGGGTTTGTTGAGGTGTCCCTTTAACAACTTGCCACCAATAAGAACAGCCATGGGGTTGCCATGATGTGTTTTTGGTGCGTTTGTTTCTGAAGGGTTTGCCTTTAGAGCCTGCCACCAAAGAAAGACGGCTATGGCCACTGGGGGTCTGGGGGTTGTAGGATTGGCTTCTGTGATAGGTTGCCTTGGACCTGCATGTGTGTCTTCCAGTTGCGTTTCAGAATGTAGTTTATTTTCTCCTGTTGCTTTTAAAGGGGATCTATCACTAGTGGAATATGCATTTTCCAGGGCTTCAAGCAAATTCAGGGTTTGTGAAGTGGATCCGCTACTTAGGTTCCTGGAGGCAAACCAGAATAAGTTTCAAGCTGCAAACGGTTAGCATTGCCCCGGGCGGATGACCAGCTTAGTTTCTGTCAGAGAATTTGCATTGGCGAGGTCGTCGGGCACCAAACTTCCTAGCACGAGAGACCCCGCCATTTTAAGCCCCTGTCCTTGAGGGAACAATGTATAGTCTTATAGTGTTGTTTGCTGCTGTCATGCGGGAGAGAAAGATGCCAGCTGCATTGGTGGTGTCTCAAAGCTGCATGGGTTGAAGAGATCGCCATTTCTTACTATTTTGGTCAAGGTCTTCAAAGGTGATCGCCTTTTATTTGACCGTCCTTGCAAGGGAGTCAAGCAAGCCAGATAGACTCTGCCTTTTTCCATGGCGAGCTGGAGGTTACTTTTCTGCTGATTGTAAACATTGCAGATGACTCGGATGGGTATAGGTCAAAATTGAATGACCAGCAAATTCGCCGGGTTTTTGTCCTTGTTCAGTGCTGGGGTTCCTTATTTTGAGTACCAATGTTTGACGCACCGCACGATGAGTCTCGCGTCTTCGCTCAGGCGCTGCTGAGTTGCTACACCATGCTCTTGGCCCGTGAGCACCCCTCGCTGTCCATCAGCTGCATCTCGCCAGGCTGAGTTCGACGTTAGCCCAGGCCGCCTAGCCCCTAAGAAGCGTTCTAAGAACGTTCTAAGAGCCCACTTTGGGCTAGGGGACTGGTGATTCCATAGGATAGATGTGTGTTGCAGTGCCCAAGTTAGACTCTAGTCACTTGGGAAGACGAACCAAAGCCGGAAAAATATCTTGCCATGGCAGTTTTCGGATGAACAGAAGGAACCCAATCCCAGCAGCTTTCTTGAATGATGGCCTTTTCGGATCCATCATTTTTTGCCAACATCCGGCAATTCTGCCATCTCCGGGTGTTTTTTTTTTCTTCTGAAAGCCCGGCACATCATGCTTCTCACATGGGCGACATGGTATCAGAGAAGCATGTTCCAGTTATGATTCGTTGCAACCACGAAGAATCACCTGTGGAAGTGTTGGCAGAAACGCCTTGGCTTAGCTGTATTGCATGCCTTCGCATGGGCGGCCATGCGCCGAAATTTGTGGCAAAGAGAAGCCGGAGGCCCTGACATTTCCGGGCTAGCCAAAGGCACACCTAACCCCCTGCTTACCAGTTTTCGACACGTGACTGCCCATGCTCGAACCATTTGTTTGGGCTAAAAGGGAACCCCATTATTACCCAATGTCTTACCCATGTATACCAGGCCCACTTTATTACCCATTTGTCGCTCATGCTTAGCTATTGTTGTCCGCTCATGACCCATGTTTGACTTAAAACCCATCCTTGCTCCCCATCCGGCAGCCACGCACACTCATGACCCATGTTCGACATACGTTTAACCCATTTTTCACCATCTTCACACCCCATCCGGCAGGCTTCATACCTATTGTTGCCCACTCATGACCCATGTTTGACACATGTTTCACCCATTTTTCGCCCATTGACTCCCAATCCATACCACCCACCTACCCATGTTTGACACAGATCCCATCCATATCCATGCACCTTTTCCGGCAGGCTTCATCGACACCGGCATGACCTCGGGCATGGGCGCCAGCAAGTCTCCGGAGGAGGGCACCGTCTCGATTCGGCATTGCCTCTTCGAGAAGTTGCCGGGCAACGGCTGGCCTCTCGGCGCTCCCGAGGGATGCGAGGGATTCGGAAGGGAATAGTGGAAAACAAGCTTCCAATCCCAGCTCAAACTGGTTTGAATTGCGAACTAGGGGGTTTGACGCCCGCAGTCTTCTGGCCTGAGTCTTTTTTGGAAAATTGGGAAAACCCCAAACTTCCAATCCAATCGAAACCACCAGCTGCAAACATGCTGCTGATTGTGTCTTGCCTTCGTGCTGTCCTGTTTCTCCTTGTTGTTTGTGTGTATTGTGGTCGTTGTCGTTCTGGGGCGAGCTAGGGTGTCTCAAACGCCTTCAGGTTGTTGTTTGTTTGATTGATTGTTTGATTGTTTGTTTGCTTGCTTGCTTGTTTGTTTGCTTGCTTGCTTGTTTGTTTGTTTGATCGTTCGTTTGCTTCTTTGATTGTTTGTTTGTTTGTTTGCTTGCTTGTTTGCTTGTTTGTT